>KZ106920.1:60719-89248 GCA_000504365.2 Pseudocercospora pini-densiflorae CBS 125139
AGGTGGAAACCTTCCTTTCCGGCGGTCTTGACCATGTACCTGTGCAAAAGTCAGTCTTTGCTCTGACTGATTCATATCCCCTTCTCTGCATGTCGCTTTCTGGAGGTGTTTCTGGGGCATACGCACTTGTTGGCGCAGATACGGGCGGCCTCGAGGGCCTCGGAGCTCAGCTGCTCATACTCGTTGGAGACCAAGTGGATGCAGGTTGGGAACTCGTCGACGTTCGCACGCTTACGGCCCAAGTCGAAGATGCGGATCTTTGGGTCGGGCACACCACGGTTCTGCGAGAGTCAGTATGTGTCGTTGGCGGTGGAGTGGGAGGACAGGGAGAATTACGAATCGCGACTTTGGGTATCTGAATACTGTGTCAGCCAATTTCTCACGAATCTGGGCGCATTTGAACATACGGCTTGTTCTTGCAGTAGCGGTAGCAACGTGCTGGACGGCGGGCCATTTCGACGGTATTGAAGTGGTGTCGTTGGGTGTGTATCGAAGGAGAAGAAGCACGACGTAACTTCCTTTGAAGTCCTGGCTGTGGGCGGCGAACAGTCTTGGCACAGTGCTTTGAAATCCACCACTCTCGCTAAATTGACCAATCACGTGCACGCCACTTTTCTGGAGTTCACACTGGAGATTCGGAGATTCACGAAAGAGACAGGAAGAAGTGAGTCACGATGGCTGGAAGGTGCAATTTGACGGTCTGCGGGCTGTCTATCTATCCGAGCACTCAAGATGGCGCTCGCAGTGGGTGTCATGCCTCAAACATATCGGCTTCTCTGCAGCTGCGAAGTGCTCTCTCGTAGCTCTGCGATCTCATATCGCTGAGATCGCAACCTCTCGCTGAATTGCTCCATCCACATGCTTGTATGAAGACGACCGTCCTTGCTTCCTCCAGATCACTCAGACCCTCTACTGTGGGGTGGTGCTGAGGATGTCCGAGTCACCGGCATCGAGGATAGCCATGCAGCGGAAGAGCTTACCGCAGGCAGTACCGAGCTCAATCTGTAGGTCAAATTCTGTCAGTAATTGTTCATCCCTCCAAAGCCACCCAGCTACGGCAGCTTCTTCTCAGGGCTCAAGAGAGCGCACCCTCCAGAGCCACTTGAGGCTCCTTCGCCAGGTGCTTGGTATCTTCATCGCACAATGTCACTTACGTTGTTGCCGGAGAAGTGGTGGACAGCGGTCTTGGCCAACATGCTGTAGTCTGTATCTTCCTGTCAGTCTCTTGCCCTTCTTCCACCCATTGCCATTTCAACGTACACTCGAGCTCCGACTTCCTGAGAGGTGGAGTGTTGCCAGCGATGATGACGAGCTTGGCCTTGCCAGAGCGCAGCGACTTGAGGGTCGACTTGTAGCCAAGGGTGACCTTACCCGACTGTGAAAGATGTCAGTTTTCTGCGATGCTGTATATTGTCAAATTTGATTTAATGCGCACCTTGATAGTCAGGGCAAGCTTGGCGTTGATGCTGTCGCTGGTCTTGCTGCTCTTCTTTGGTGCCATGGCGAATGTTGTCTCCGGCAATGAATGCTTTCGCGGACAGGAATCGATGTGCTTGCTGGTGGTGAGTTGGAGATTTTCGACTGTGGAGAGAAAGAAACGCTAGTGGTCGGAAGTCGACAGTGCCAAGCCCGACATCTCTGCCTTGCCAAACTCTAAAACCCAATGTAAACATTTGACCTCGAGAACACTTTCCTGCACTTTCCTCCTCATGGTCATCAAGCAGTGATTGGTCTGCGGTTGAAGTGGTGCGGGAGGTGCTACGAGGAATACACGCTGTGCTTCCCTCGACTTCAAGTTCTATTGTCACCTGCAAGCACATCAGCAAGCCGTACACCTTGTTGGGTGTGAGATGTGCGTCCAACTCTGCACCTGGCACAAGGAGAGAAGCTACATTTCGTCGTGTCCTCCAAGGGTCGAATGAAGTGCAGCGAGCAGAGCGTAGACATGGCAAAGCTCGACGACCTGATCTTGAGTCTCGTGATCGCCGCCAAACGGCCAGCGGAAGTCTCCGCTACGATAATGCATGGGTCCAAAGCGTAGACTTCTATGACTGGTTTCTGAACAAGAAGGTCAGATACGACAGATGGCCACTTCCTGGAGCCTGGATTCCTCTCCTTGATACGCATCGGCTTCGTCGAGCCGTGCCTGAGGACTTAGTTTTGGATCCCCTTACAATTCTCAGCCGCGCCAACGAAAGTTCTGCTGCTCTAGAAAATTGCTTGGAACTTTTCATTGCACAAATTGAATCTGGCGCGGACTCACGAATGGAGAAGCAAGCTCAGTATGCACGTGCAGAGCCCGGCAGGCGAGCGCTGCTATGGTATACTGAGCACTCTCAGCAGGTGGACCTTCTTCTTCATCCACGACTGACTCGTGCCATTACTCACTGTCTCCTTGCAGAGCAACATGAAGGAATCCTGTGGCGATGGCTTGGCACTGACGATCTCGTCCTAGCCAACCCAGGACTGAGTACCAAGGAGAGAAGGGGTTGGAGAGCCCAACTGTTCACGTTCTTTGTGGAGGCAGCGGCTTTCTGGTCTTCAAAGGCAACATATATGGATGATAGCGTTCGCGTCTTCATGTCGTCCTTTGATCGATTCCGCACTAAGGGCGCCACCAAGTTTCAGCTTGATCCCGTGTACCTTCCAAGATCAGGCGCCGGCACCTGGATTAAAAACCAGCTCTACTCTGGGCCTCCATCAACTGCCTCAGAGGCCGCCTTCAATGATGTTGTCAATTCGATAGTGCCTAGCTGGACGCAGGATCCGGAATCCCGGAAGCTCACCCAAGCTGAACTCGCTCTGTGTCACCCAGTGAGGCCCGATCCCTATCCAGCGCTGAATTTCATCCAGAAGCATGAGAACCCCAACGGACGGCCGCCGGGGGTACAAGACATCTTTAGCCCCGAGCATCAGGCCCAAGCAAGCGCGACCTTCTGGTTCCTCATCCGGACAGCACAGTTACTCAACAAACAAGGCCTGACGGCCGAAGCGCGCTGGACACTGGATGTTGGACGCGAGAATCTGCCAGCATATTTCACTCCTGGATTCAGTCGTGCATACAAGACGACTGGTAATCCTGACAACTCTCGCTTCAAGCATGGTAAACTCTTAGAGACAGACTCAGAAGGACGAATTGTTAAATCCGAGCGCCATCTCAAAGGTTCTCAAGCACTGAACCAAATCGATCCCAGGCGGATCATACGCCAGGAAAGGTGAAAACGTGATGCATCGACCTGTCCAGGTCTCAACACCTCTACCTACTGCGGCTGGACCATGGTCCCGAGCAGGAAAGCCTACGAAAACCGAGCAATATTGGCCAGTTCGTCCATCGATAAGCATTTCCGAAGCAAGCCCCATCCGGATGGGGAGGGCTTACCCAGTGACTGTCCGGAAGATTGCAAGATGGTGAAAAGATCGAGCACCTAATACTGGCTCCGAGCAATCAACAGCGGCACATGCGACCTGAAGAATAGACGCGGACAGAAAAAGTCTCCAAAGATCGGATGATGCCAGGACTCAGATAACTTGGAATCGCGCAACGAAGAGCACGACCGACGTGTACATTGTTGCCTCAAGAATGTCGACAGCAAAATCTCACATTGTTAGAGCTAAAGCATATATCTTACAATCTAGAGCGGAAGCAAAGATGCTACATACATACACAATATAAATGCCAAGTTGGTATGAGAAAATGTGAAGTAGTTGTCTTCTTGTACCGAACATCCTCGTTTTCATTTCTGACAATCGCCCACCCAGATATGAGACTGACCACGAAGCTCGCCATCTAAAAGCAAGAAAATGACTGCCGCCTTGGCTCGTACCATTGGCACGAATAGTATCCATCGCTAATAATTGAACACTTCCCAATCTACCCTTGGTCGTCCTCGTTGCGTAGACTCATGTGTAGCCAAGCACAAGATGTTCGATTTCCCGTGGCTCATACCAGAGAATACCCTTAATTTCAGTTTCAGTCTTACGACAACAGAGAAAAGGTGGAAGGTGTTGAATTGTTGATTCGGGTAATGATTTGATTTGATCTCTGCTATCACAGCGACCGCTGTAGATCGCCCAGCTATGAGGACGATAGTAACCCTCTCCGCCTATGCACGTCGTATTTAAGAAACAATGAATGCCACTCCATGATCCCTGTATCTCATCGCTCTCCCAATTTCAAGTGAGAGCATTGTCCACCCAACGCCATCGCTAATCATCATCATCGCAAAGAAATATCTCCTGCTTCATCGTGATAATCTCCTTCCCGTTGTCGTCTCCCTTTGTACTACATCTGCTTATAATCCACACTCCGCTGTCGTCTACCCTTATTCTGATGTCGATGTGGGTTGACAGGTTGTCGGAAGTAGGCGCCATTCTGCTGATCGGCAGCTGGGCCAGTTGGCGGACCATTGCGCTGCTGTTGCTGAGGACCACCATTCATCCATTGCTGTTGTTGCATCATGCCCATACCGTTCATGTTCATGCCATTCATGCCCATGCCAGGGAACCCACCCATGTTGTTCATCATGTTCATATTCGGGAAAGGCATACCTGGCATACCCATTCCCATTCCAGGCATGCCCATACCCATATTTGGAAGGCCCATCATCATCGGGTTCATCATGGCGTTCATGCCGTTTTGGCCTGGTGGCATGGTCATACTCTTCATGAAATTATTGAAGTCGACTTGCGTGTTGCCCGTGGTCGTGGTGCCGCCGGTCATGGCTTTCGGTCCTTTTGGTGGTTCTGGCTTTGCTGTAGCGGACTTCGCGCCTGGTGCTGGCGTGCCTTGATTTGATGCAACCTTCTTCATTTCTGCTGGGTTGCTGGGGCGGCGCTTGTTCTCAAGTTCTTCTTCAGCTCCTCGCTTCTTGGAGTTTGATGATGAAGGTGAGCCAGTACCACTGGTTGTAGCTTGTGCTCCATTGGCAGTCGGTGACTTTGTGTCGGCAGGCTTGGATGGTTCTGGGGTCTTGGACTTCTCCTTTTCCTTTTGCTGCTTCTCAGCTTTCTTCTCCTTCTCGTAGTCGGCCAGCTCCTTAACCTTCTTATCATCAGGTTCCAGCTGGTCGAGAAGTGCCTGCTCGCCACAGTTTGGGCAGATCAGGTCGTTGTCCAGAAGAGCGTTCTCAATGCAGTCTTGACAATACGTCATGTGGCAGCAAGGTGTCTGGACGGGATTGACAAACGGCCGCTTATCAAGCATACATTCAAGACCACGCTCGCGAAGTTCTTCGTCACCTTGTGCAAGCTCCTTGGCCTTCTCGGCAGTGGCCTTCTGTTGCTCCTGGAGCTTTTGCCAGGTGGCTTCATCAGTCTTGACACGGACGTAGTCACCATCATTGGTCATGAAGACACCTTGAGGAAGCTCTTTGGTTGTGTCTGGTTCCTCGATCTTCTCAAGCATAGAACGTGGAATACCAGTAGTACGCTTCGGCTTCTTGCCGTCGAAGGTAGGATCGTTGTTAGTGGGACAAGCTTGGATCCAGTGACCCCGCTGTCGACACCGATAGCAGACATAGCCTGGTGGAAGCGGCTTATCAGGTACAGCAGCTTTGTAGTTACCGCGCTTAACAGGCACGCTCGCTGACGACTCAAGGTCTGCTTTCAACTGAGTATTGCTAGCATTCATTACAGCCTGCAGCTTCTCCTCCTCCGTCATATTGCTCGTATCAATAGCAGCGCCTCCCACAGGCGTGCTCTTCCCAATGACTCCCTTCTCAACGCGATGCTGGTTCTTAGCATAGCTTGGCATTTGGCCAGTTACATAGCGAGCCGCTCGACCGGCGCCTGGCTTGGACGCAGGTCGTCGCTGCGCAATGACTGTGGTCGAGCGCGGAATTTGGGTGGTGTCATCGTCGTAGACTGTGAATGTTAGCACATGCGCACAGGATGAATCAGTTGTAGAGTGCTTACCTTCGCTGCTATCGGAGGCGGAGATAATCAGGTCGAAGTCTTTACCATCACCGAAACGGGAGATGTTGATGATTTCGCGCTTGACCTCAAAGACGGAAAGACTAGTACCATCGAAGTTGATCTGCATGGGCTCCTTGGAGGACTTGAATCTGAAGAAGATGGAGGAAGACATGGTGTCGGATGTGTCGAGGTCGCTCCACAGAAGGTGTAGTAGGCTGCGCTACTGTAGTCGAGACCGCTGGCGCGGTACTTCAAGTGATTTGAGGTGAGTCCGTTGCTTTCGAGCAATATACACAGTGCAAAGTGGAGGAAATGGTGGTGTACAGTAGATGAACCGAAGGCGCTGCCGACTAGCTCAAAAATGACACGACCTTGATTTTGTATTGAATGAAAACTGCCTGCGACAGATAACGGGTGGCGGCACGAGCGCAGTGACGCAGACTCGGCGCGATGAAACACTATTCAACAAGAACTGGCACAGTTCGTATGCAGTGAAGACAGATGTCTTAGACCCGATGCCCTCGCTCTTTCTGATCTGATTGTTCTTGCCCTGTGACTGAGGTGTCTCGCCTGCTTACCGACGTCCGGGCGCTGCAACAGCAGGCGCGGCGTCCGAAAGTGCGGTCGAAAATGAGAGCCGTCGCAAGTTTGGGTTAGTGTCTTATACTTCGCGGCGGCTGTCGTGATCGGATGTGATGAAGAGGATGACAAGATTGCGGTGGTGAGGTTGGTGATGGAGAGTGGAAGAAAGAAAGAAAGAGTCGGAAGAAGGGCAAGCGGAGATGGCAGGCAGAAAGGCGCAGCCAGTCTTTGTCAGCGGCCCGCAAACTCTAATTGCCGCGGCTATCGCCGTTGTCTCGGTTCTTTGTTGCTTCACTTGACTGAGAACAACACAATCCAACAATGCCTCTTTTCAATTCGCCGCATGGCGACTTTCACTGCCGCGACTGAGCACTTGCGCTCGATACTCCCCAGCAAGCCTCTGACCAGCCGGATCTGACGCTGGCCCTGTCAAGTGACCATGGTCTCAGACCAGGCTTCGAATCGTGTCTCCGCTGGTTGATTGAACCTCGGACAAGACACTCAATAGAAGACTGGCTAGTCGAAGAGACAGCACAGCTTTCACATATTAGTGGGGAGCTCTGAGCACCACGCTCATTGACTGTCTGGATTCTTCCATCCTCATCAAGGGACACTGTCCGCCACAAATGCTGTTACGCTCGGAGCCTGCATGAGTGTCTTGCACCTATGTATACGTCAGCATCCATCAGAGGTCATCTAGATATGGCTACTCGCCTCTTTCCTGGAAGCTTGTTGTATTGCAACAGTCCCGGCCCTAATCCCTGGAAGTCCAGTAGCCGTGGTGGACGACCAGGCGCGAGAAGCATGACATTGTCTTGGAAGATGATGCATTGGAGCGATGGTCTCGCTTCATCGTACATCGGTAGAAGAGACTCTAAGATGACATTAGCCTGTGCCCGCTACACCTCGGGCGCATTCAATTTACCTCTAGCCGGGCCTTGCCTCGCGTAGAAAATGGCTATAAGTGCTAAGGCAGTAGCCAGGATTCCGAAAAGCAGGGTGAAGTCCGCCTCAAGTGTCATCGCCATTTTGATACAAGCTTTCGACTATAGTGATAGGAGCGCTAGAATGTTGGATCAGTCTGCAAGTCTCAACAATCCGACTGGATCAGGAAAGCAACAGATTTCGCGAAAGAAATATCTACTAACAGTGCCGACTAGGACATGGCGAGGTAATAAACAGCATGCTCTATCTTGAGAGCCAATTCCTTCGTGGCATAGTATATGGCGCTGGAGATGACGTGCCGCAATGGCCAAGGCCAGCTTCTTCGTGGAGATCACATTGCACAGAGTCTTCGTTCCTGGCGCCCAGATATCCTCTAGAAGGCTGCGAGCGAGACACGAAAATGTCTCATTCTTGAGAGAGCATTCTTATGCTGGGCATCTCGCTCATTTGTTCTCGGCCATCCGCTGCCCAGAAGATACTTCAGTCTTTCGGCCCCGGTGCCAAGCTTGGACGGCCCGAGAATGGTATAGCCTTGCTTGAGCTCAGCTCTGGAGCTCTACATCTTCGCGTGCGGACCATCGATCATGCCTCAGACACTACTTGGCGCGTTTCGAGGCAGACACGCCCAATATTGGCCAAAAGACTCAATGTGGTCTTCGACGAGGTTGAGCTGATGCCAAGGCATCGTCCAGCATCTCTCAAGCCCACTGCAGAAGAGGCCGCCTGGCTGTCAACGCCGACTCAGCCGGTCAAGCCACCACTGCTCAGAACTTCCCGGGTGGACAACGACTGGCTGTAGAAACGGCTTCCAAACATTGATGGATAGACACAACAAAAATTTCGGCCTATCTACCAGCTCACAGCAAGTCAATCGACACCATCTTCCTGTGCTGGAATTCCATTTCGCCTTACGCGTGAGCAGTGAATGCGGATCAGCAAGGCACTCATGAAAGTCTGCAATCACTCCAATCCTCATCATCGGTCAGCGATTGAAAGTATTGCTCTGGGTACACAAGACATACCACTGTCTTCTGCCTTTGGAGCATCTCCGCTCATAGCAACGCCTCTTTCGGCTGCATCTTGGCCTTCAATTATGGCCAGTTCCCCGACAGGAGGGCGGCTAGATCGAGCGAACTTCGCTTTGAGCTTCATGCACATGCATTGACTGCCATCGAGGCAGTCTTGGCTCATTCGTCGCATGAGCTTCGATCCTACGTCAGCGACTTTGCACTGTCAGATTGACTTGATGCTCAGGCGAGTGAAACTGTGCGTACCTTTATGACGTCTCCTCACAACTACGATTAGACCAATGACGGCGGCAGCAAGACCAAGAGCGCCAGACACCCCAGAAACAACCTCCGATGCAAGTCCCATAGTGCTATGCAATTGGCTAAATGATGTTGAATGAGCGTTGACCAGATGAGAGAAGAGGTGCGTGGCCGACTCAGAGGCGGGTGGATGTAAAAGCTTTATCGCCACTCCCATCAACAGCTTCCTGACCAAGTGTTACAGTAAAACTTTTCAACCCTGCAGAGCGTGACGTCGCGCTTTCAATGGCCTCAGATACATTCGCAGTTGATCCACAGCGAGCACGTTTGCCTTCTCGTGGTTGATCTGTGAGCTCGTGCTGCAGGATGCCGGATACATGAACAAGAAAGACGTTCTCAACCTCGATTGGACCTCCATGTCTCATTCACCGTGCTTACTGGATAATCCGCCAGGCTTACAACAGATCACGATTTGACTGAAATCGTGGATCATGAATTACCACCATATTACAATCTCGTTGCCTTATAGGAGGCGGCATTTGCACTCGACTAAAGCCGTTCTGTAGTCGCTCGCTTCACCTCGCTCGTGCGCATTGACCGAGCTGGATTATACCCTGAAAGTACTGTGACCCAACCCTGATCGAGCTTATTCGTCATGGATACTGGGAGGCCGCAAGCTCGCACGATTATTGGAACGACCAACACCGAGGTCGATCACAAATTGGGCTCATAAGCATATGTTTAAACTTGTCTGCCACGCGACAAGTCGCACATACTGCTGCTTATTCTAGATCATATCAGGCCACGACGGGACTGCCTGCCGATGGAGCGAATCTTCTCCGATGCTCTGAGGCCGTGGTGGGCGCCGACGTCTGTGAAGCGACCGCTCGAGCGCGTTGAAGTCGGCACTTCTTACTCAGCTGAAGAGGTAGGTACTGTTGGCGAAGCGGCTTCTGTCGGCACATCACCAGAAGAATGTTGTTTCGCAAGCCTCTGGCAATGCTCGGCGCGATCGGTTGACGGGCAGACCATCGAGCACATGTCCGAAGGAAGCGATGCGAACCATCGATGGCAATGTTCCAATTGGTAGTTCCAGAGAACGGAATGTTATGCAGTGTAACAAGGCTGTGCTGCTGACGAGCAATTTCACGCGAGTCCGCAGCGCGCTCAGCGGGCCAAAGACTTAGAGGCCTCAGAACAATAACGCATTGGACACTATGATCACTACAAAAACGCCATCATGCTATTCCTTAAGAACCTCTTAGACAGTGTCCAATGCCGGCGATGATTCCCCGGACAACTCTGGGTCGCGGCAACCGCTTTTCGCAGCTCGCTCTGCGGCGATCTTGGCCTTCAGGACAGGGTCTCCATTGCAGCCGCAGTCACACCAGCGAGGACCGTGAGTCTGGTTCGGCGGTGCGAAGTGACCCCATGGACTGCTGGAGGCGCCCTGAGAGGATCCTTGAGAGGAGCCTTGACTGGAAGAGCCTTGACCTGAGGAGCCCTGGGAGGAGCCCTGGGAAGAGCCTTGCGATGAGCCTTGACTGGAGGACATTTTGGTGCGAGTACGGTCGGTGGTGTGTTGCTATTAGATCGGCAGGTTTGGTTAGTTGTGAGTAGAAGTGGTGCTAATTTCGTTGGGTAGAGTGGTGTTGAGATCCATGTTGTCGCAAACTCGAGGCAGTTTATGTATGATATACAGAACATATGCAATGTACTTTACGGCGGAGTAGGTCATGATGAAATGCGCAGCGGCGATAGCTTTGAGGTCATAGGTGTCTTCAAGGCGACCGGAGGCGGCGGCGGCGGTCGTGGCAGAATTCCCATCTTTGCCATGAAATATCGCAATCATTGTCGTGCGTTACTGGCAATTATTGTACCAACTACCATTATCACAGATTGGCCTGACCGATGAGCTCGGGTCTTGGATGTGTGATTGTTATCGCTGCAGAAAGCTTGCGCCTCAGTCGTTTTATGTTGTATAGGAGGTCATTTCGCCATTCACAATTCGTTGCCGCTACTCAGATCGTGTTTCGACACTGTAATACAATTAGCTGACTTTTGTTTTGTGTCATGATCTAGCGTTGCACGGTCTGGCAATCAAAAGACGCGCAGATCCGACGGTTTTCTTGCCTATGAAAGTACAGATCAATATATGGAAAACTCAAAGCCACTTCTTCGTTCACGAAGCGGCGACCTCTGGCACCTCCCGGAGCGTAGCGAAGGTCAGGTGACCCGGGGGAGCACGCTCGTAGGTTATGCTACGTGTGTCGATTTCTTGGCGCGATCTGATTGGTAGAAATCAAAACGCTGGATACCTAAGGCTACAGCACGTGACAAGAAGGCCGCTATAGTCCGACACAGAGCGACAGCGATAAAAAAGGACTGCGACCTTCGAGATCACAATGCTATCGAGGACCCACGAGCGAGCTTCGTGACACATTGGATGCCGAGCGCCAGCATCCAACAGCACATTTTACTGGTAGCAGTCGCCACATACACACGTTGATCGCTCCCATAGTCCTGTCATGGCCCGGCGTATCTCTGTGGGAGTGTCAAGAAGTATGGGTATCGCACATTGCCAACGAGCTGCCACGAATACCTGCTTACCCTAGCCTCATGAAAAATCGTGTCCCAGGTTGTTGGAAGGAGATGATGAAACTGCCGCAATGATGCTCAAGCATCCGATCTCCTACAAGGATTAAAACGTGCCCTCCTAGGATTCGAATACGAAGTGGGCCATCGGGAACATTCATTATTTCCACCACCAATGTCGTCGCGCTGGCTGAAAGACGGCGACCAGAGCAGAGCCGCGAAATCTTCGTCGCCGTGTCATGAGGATGAGGCGAAGAATGAGTTCGAGCAGCTGACTTGGCCCTTGGCTCGTCCGCAGTAGGGTACGAATCTTTCGGAACGGGAGATACGAGAAAGAATCGGGCAGGGCATGTTTCGTCCGTGAAAGCCACTCTTTGACTGCTGCAGCCACAGATCGGCTAGAAAGCGAGATGCAACTGTGTAGTAATGCTACACAACAGCATGCGTAGTCAGCCAGGAACCAGGAAGCGTTCGATGCGACGAGCTGTAAAGAGGAAAAGGAAATGGCCAAGTGCAGGAAGAGGTCATGCTGCTGGCCAAGAGAATTTCCCGGCTAGCAAGAATAGCCCGGCGGAGGCTTAGGGCGGAATGCTTATTGGCCGCTACGACGTCGATGTTTTGGAGCTTTCATTCTCAGCCAGCAAACATCGCCGTCTCTCCCAAACACAGCAACCCGTCCCTAATCATCCTCTCCCGGATCCTGGCGTCGCCGCGGTGCGTGTGCGCGAGTGACACATGGCTGATGAATGATCGAAGCTGAGTCGGATTGACTTTGCATTATTGCTGGCTTTCTTTCATGTGAGTCGCAGCCTTCCGTTTCCGTGTTGTGGTAGGTATATATTCTCGTTTGCCTCAGTCGCACCTACTTTCGCCTCTCCAGACCCAAAGCACAATCACAGCATACAGCATACCACATATCACCAGATCAGACTACCAAGATCATATCGATCGACACTGCAGTCCCTCATGAGCTGTACAAGGACATTCACCCCGAACGCGATCTTCTCGAAGCAGTCCGCTGCGGCGGCTGCTAAGGCACTTAGGAGCCTCAATGGCCCTGCAGTTTCAAGACAAGCCTTCGTAGGCTTTCAAAATCAGCTCACAGCCCGCAACTTCAGCACCTCAAGACCGACGCAATGGAAAGAGTTCTTTCCGAAACCAGACGCTCCAGCCATCAAGGAGACCGCACCAGCATGGCCACATCCAGTCTACACCGAAGATCAGATGAAGTCAGTCGTCGTATCACATCGCAACGCAAAGACATGGTCTGACTATATGGCTCTCGGCGCAATCCGAACATTACGCTGGGGCATGGATTTCGCGACTGGCTACAAGAAGGGTGAAGGGCAGATGACGGAACGCAAGTACATGATCCGGAATATCTTTCTGGAAAGCGTTGCAGGTGTTCCTGGCATGGTTGCGGGCATGCTTAGACATTTGCACAGCATGAGGAGGATGAAGCGGGATAATGGTTGGATCGAGACGTTGTTAGAGGAGTCGTACAACGAGCGAATGCATTTGCTCACATTCTTGAAGATGGCGGAGCCAGGATGGTGAGTTGCGAAGAAAAGCAGCATGTTCAATGATAAGAGCTGACACTATTTCAGGTTCATGCGAATCATGGTCCTCGGAGCACAGGGCGTCTTCTTCAACGCCTTCTTCGTCTCATACCTCATTTCGCCACGAACATGCCACCGCTTCGTCGGCCTGCTTGAGGAAGAAGCCGTCATCACATACACCCGCGAGATTGCCGATTTGGACGCCGGCCGATTACCAATGTGGGAGAAGATGCAAGCTCCAGATATCGCGGTCAAGTACTGGAATATGCCTGAAGGCCACCGCACGATGCGCGACTTGCTGCTCTACATTCGAGCTGATGAGAGCAAGCATCGCGAAGTCAACCACACATTGGGCAATCTCAATCAAAAAGAGGACCCGAATCCATACGTTTCTGAGTACAAGGACCCAGCGAAACCACATCCGTGCAAGGACTTGACGCATCAGAAGCCGACAGGATGGGAGAGGGACGAGGTCATCAATAATTGAAAACTTCTCGACGGAAGTGTTCGTTTCAGCGATTTGCGTTTTACAGCATTTGATCTCTGCTCTCATCAAGGAAACCGGCGTTTTGGTTTGGTTAAGCGATACCAGTGGGAAAGCGACATGGCCCGGAGTTTCACAGCAGCTAGAATAGAAAGCATATGTGGCTTGAACTGGAGTCAAGGATTATTCTCGAAATGAACATGCTTGTAAGCAGCGAACAGCTGCATGGTAATCGAAAGCTTTCTCTTTCGTGTCTCGGTCTTCTCACCGTGACCTGTCTATCTATGCATTCGTCCTTACCAGCCACACCTCATCTCATCTCCTTATTCTCTAAATTAGTCAGCATCACCAACATTACATGGTCACGCATTGGTGACAACTCACTGATCGAACTTGCTCTCCCCTTCTTTCGAACCAATGTCTTTCTGCTCAACATTGCTGACTTTTGCAGCTCTAGGTCCCATATTCAAATGCTGCACGAATTTGTCCAGGTTCGATGATGAGCCTTGAGCCTCTCCTACGACTGTTCCATCTGATGCGTTTTTCACAAAACCTGTGAGAGACAACTTTGTGGCTTGTTCGGATGTGAAAGACCTAATAGGATTAAATCAGTGAATGGTGCGCACCTATGAGAAGGAATGTAAATAAAGTACCGGAAGTTCACGCCTTGGACTGTGCCCGAGACAGTGAATGCGATCTAGAAAGGATTAGATATGGTGGTGGGGGTAAAGGGTTGGGTGAGAGGATTTCTAACTCTTTTGGACATTTTGTGGGATGATGTTGTTGTGAAGTTCCTGAAAATTTGCATGTAGATGATGGGGTACGAAGTCCAATGCTATGGATGTCTTGTTGTTGCTGCTTTAATGGCAAGTGCTATGAGCTCTTATGACGTCAATTTTGAAGCAAGGGTTCGAGAGAGAGAGAGAGACGTTGCCAGTGCTATTCACAAATGCAGTCTATCAGCTTGCTTGACCATCATAGCAGGAAAGTCGGCTGTATGACCATCTTCTCGCATTTTACGACTCTATGCTTGATTCGAATCTCATTACATCCCAACTCTTAGCACCATACTACCCGGAGTTTATCGGAGTTCCAAACGCCTTTCTATCTACAAATGCTTCCCCAAAAACTCCAACGCAACCTGATATCCCCTCTCATACTCCTTCTTACTCTCTTCCTTCTCCAAATCCGCCCTAGCACTCATCCACCCATGAATAGAACTCTCAAAAGTCTCAACTTTCTTCTCAACCTTCAACTCCTCTCCAAAAGCCTTGATTTTCTCTGCGGGCTCGTCTTTACTAGCAAGCACCAACATCGGCACCGTCACCTTCTTAGCATCTTCCGGATCAACCATAGCCGGAGAACTCTGAATTCCAACTTTCCAAGGACTATTCTCTCCACTCGTGACCGCAACCATTTTTCCGCCCCAACAGTATCCGATGCTCGCCCAGCTTTCTACATTCGGGTATTCGGCTTTCAAAGCTGCAAGACTTTCGTTGATGCGATTTAGGTATCGAGGCATGTTTTGGATTTTTTGCATGAACGCTCCGAATTTTGCTTTCTTTTCTTCTGTGTCTTGGGCTAACCATTCTGGTTCTGCGACCCCGTCGTCGAAGAAGTCCGGCATTGCGACTAGATAGTCTCCGCTTAAGGATAGGATGTCTGCGCCTTGAAGGGTGGGGGTTTTGTAGCCGAAGACATCGTAGAGGAAGAAGATGGCTTTTGTTGCGGTGGGTGGACCTACGACGTAGGTCTTTGTGTTCGCGAGGGTCTTGTAGGTGCCTTTCGGTGCGTAGTCTGGGTAGGATTTGGGAGCTGCGATGGTGCAGCAAGCTGCTGAATCGTGGGTGCCAGTGTTGGACATTTCGATATCGTTGCCGATGTCGATGGGAGAGGTTGTGAGGCTTTGGTCGATGTCGATATCGATTGGTGAAGTAGTGAGATGATGATCAAGAGCGGGAGGATGGTCTTCTTCTATGAATGGGTTATCGCTTTCTATAGCTGGGGTGGAATATTCTCGGATAAATGAATTGAGACGCTTGTTCAAGGTAAGATGCATCTTTTTGAGCCCGGCAAGAGTGGTATGGAATACTTATGCGAGCTATGAGGTGCTAGGCATCGAAGACACCATTGCGCCGACGTTCCTCTCTACATTTTGTCCAATGATGAAACACGACCTTCGATTTGCTTGCCCAATGCAGGGAAGTTGTTAAGGTTAGGTGGAATTAACGCACGGCATTAATTTGGGGTGCAATGTCCCAGCTTCGGTATCGGCAGTCTCAATGCTTGGGCTGAGACGCATTTCGAGGCGTGCTAGGCGTGCTAGGCGTGGAAGCTGTGGTTGGTAATCCTGTCGCAAGTGTGCGACGTTGAGATGGAGAGGTGTCCGCGATGTCGGATAGTGCACGACCGAAGCATGGGCTATATCCGAGGAGAAATCCCGAGCTCGGCGCCAAGACATCTCCTTCACTCTCTTCGTCCGGCGATAGGGTTGCCATTGAAGCTTTTGCGAAAATTGCGATGTGTAGATTCGGCCACATCGCTGGTACTCAACCGCGACATACGGCTATTTGCGAATCGGCCAGCTCACCATCAACGATACTCTCCTCCACAGTCACCGAGAAGATCGATAAGTTGATCTCTTCTGGTTCTGGCCTGGACCTCTTCTATCATTGCTCGATCGGTATCGTCCAGCTTCAAACCATAGGTCTTCAGATTGTCCTCAGCATTATCACTCACACCCCATCTGGTGCCGACGATGACGGCGCCAACGTAAGGGAAGTCGAGGACCCATCTTGTGGCAACATTTGTGATCGAAACACTGTGCTTATCCGCGATGGTCTTCAGTATTCGAAGCAGCTCCTGGAAGAGCGACCAGCTGCCCCAGTTGATAATCATTTCGTAGTACTTTCGCTGACTTGGTGTCACATCGTTTGAGAACAGCTCAGGTTCAGGTGAATTGAGCCACTTCTCAGCAATGAACCCTCCAAGCAGTGTGCCATACGTGAGCAGTTTGATATCATGCTTCATGCAGACGTCGCCCATCTTGTACGCTGGGCGAGAGTCGACAAGAGAAAATTGTACTTGATTCGTATGAATCTTGACGCCGGCTTCGGCGATCTCTGCCATGCGTTGGGTGTCAAAATTACACAGACCCAGCTTGTGCACTCTCTTATCAGCTTGCAGCAGCTTAAGAGCTTTGATATACTGTGGGTCGTTGTAGAACTGCCAGTGGAATTGGAGGAGGTCAACATGGTCCGAAGACATTCTTTCACATCGCTCGCTGATATTGGCCTGGACCAGTCCAGATGTCACCTGTGTGGGAGTGAAGATGCACCATTTTGTAGCACCAAAAACTGCTTCAGGCTGCGAACAAGATGCTCTAAACTTGCCAAAGATGACTTCAGCATCACCATAATGATCGGCCATGTCGAATGCTGTAAAGCCTTGTGCTGCATATCGCTGGAACTGTTTCTTGATCTTGTGTATTGAAGTGGTTCCCCATGACGGACTGGACAGTTGCCAAAGACCAGAGAACAGTCTGGGCAGTGACCGATCGCCAAGCTTGAATGTCTCGATGCCGGCAGGCAACGGAGGCACTGTGATGAGATTGATAGAGTGCGTGCCATTCACAGGAGAACTGGCATTTGAACTCTCGGAAGACATTGACGAAGCCTGCAGGGCAGTCAAGCCTCTCTCGAATGGAAAAGGTTGGCCCGAAGCACTGCATATGTCTTGGCACTGACATAAAGCTTTCTCGAGGCGTAGTATGGGCGTCTTTTCGGGCCCGGTCAAGCTCCTGGTTCCAGAAGGCATCAACAGTGTCTTCTGTATCGCGGTGATAGCCTGAATGATGTCTCCATCAACAACAGATAGTGCCTGGTCAAGCGATGGCGAGAGCTGCTGCAGACTTGATGCTTGTTGCACTATCGCTGTCAGAAGTGGTATGCTTTCATAGCACATGCCGCACCCAAGCATGCAGCGAAGGCGTTGTTGAGCATTGTGAAATTCAGCAGTCTGCTCAGCATGATTGTTGCCAGTATTGAAGAACTGTTCCTCCACATCCATGGAGGACTTCTCCAAGTAAACCCTTGTTCGGTCCTCGAATGTCGGCGTAATGGTTGGATCTGCAGCAAGCATAGATCTGAGCACCGAACGAATCCCTTCTTGCGGTAAGTTGGCGATGATCGTGTCAATCATCAGATTGACGTGCGCCATCTTGGCCTCGTGGTATGGTGCCGATCCCATGTTGCCGCGTGCTGTGTAGAACCAGTCCTGAAGATGATCGCCGCTTCAGAGCAGAGCATTAAAAGAGGTGCGCAGTCGCCCGAGAAGTGGTGCTACCCTGAACTCAATGCCTGGTAAAAGCCAGTCTTCACCTTCCCAACGTGGGCAACGTATTGACGAAGGCGAGGCTGGGATGCTACTGTGGCTGCCATGATAGCAGCTCTAAATGTGGTGAGCTTGGGTTACACCAACCTGGTATACCGGTGTTCAAAAGCAAAGTGTGCATTGCTCTGGCAGCCCACTTTTTGCCCGCTGTGCGGCTGTGCCTTTTGCCTGGCCGAGACCAAGTGGACGGGAGAGATGAAGATGTGGAGAGTCTTCTTGAGCCGAGACCTGCGAAAATCGCGCTTATTCAGCCATCGAAGCTTATCCACACGCCAGGTACACTAGCCGAGGCGCGTGGTTGACGCATCCATTTCTTCTCCGTCAACAAGCAATCCATCAAGACTGTACCGCAGGTTCCATTGCTGCATCGGAACAGACCTCAATATGCATGTCTCCCTGCAACAACTATAGCATCGCCCGATCGGGTATATGCTAGCCTGGCCAAGGACGCGGGCCTTTAACCGACGAGTAACCTTGGACACTCTTCCATTCCATTGGGTCAGGCCAGGCTGAGATGATGCTGTCGATAAGGAGAATCAGCAGAATCTGGCGGGCTTCTTGGGTTTGACGAAGATCGAAGTATCTATTGGTATTTTTTAGTACATCATGGAGCAACTACCACCTGGAGCTTCCGGGCAAGGTCGAGGAGGCAGTTCCAATGCTTGCCTTGAATGCAGGAAGGTGAAGATGAAGTGTCACCTGATACCGAACTCTGAAAAGTGCGAAAGATGTGTTCGAAAAGCACTCGACTGTACTTTCCAACAGCACAGGCGAGGTCGCAAACTAGGCATGAGGCTCTCTACGACCCAGTCGGCGAAGCGCGCAGCTGGTGAGAGGCCTGATTCAAGCGAACCAGGACAACCCACTCATCACTGGAATGGCGCGAGCTCTGGAACTTCTGAAACCAAAGACAATGTGCATACGCCATCGCAATTACAGCAGTTGCCACCTGTACGTTCGTGGTACGCGGGAGCCGATGAAAAGCCTCCCAAATTAGAAGGCAATGAAGAAGGCATCAACGAAAGCGATAGTCGAGAGCAGTCCGACAGTGATCGGCCATACGGCTTTTGGGCGGACCCACATGGTTTCAATCCTCCCAGTCTCCTCAATCGGCATGCTTCTCAAGGCAACTTTTCCCTGCAGAACATTTTGAGTACGAACACAGAGGCACCAAAGAGACCTACCTCTGGCGAGATATCTACTAGTGCGCCTCGCTCGCCAGGAGACCCAGTCACCAAGGGCATCATCAACATGGCGATCGCCGAGTCTTTGTTCGAAGGGTATGTATGACAAAGAAGGCATTAGCCCTTGCCCCGTGATGTGCTATTCGCTGATCAAGAACAGATTCATGAAGAACCTGAATCCGTACGTGAGCCAGCTTGATCCGACATTGCATACGTTCCAATATGTCAGGGTCAAGTCATCATTCTTACTCACAGCGGTACTTGCAGCCGCCGCAAAGCTATTGAATCCCTCAGTATTCTCATCATTACGGGATCACGCCGAAAGACTCTACATGGAAGTCTTTCGCCGTGGCCTGAAGTCTCCAGAAGTAGTCCACGGAATCATGCTCTTGACGTATTGGAAGGAGCCTGACGACACGAGGGCATTCGTCAACGTAGGAATTGCCATACGTATCTGTCATGACTTAGGCTGGCACAAATTGAAGGCGCAGGACCTCACAGTCGTGAGCGAAGGGAGAGCTCGAGAGATTCGCAGCATGGAAAGAACTTGGCTCGTCCTGTTTGTGTACGACCGCAGCATCAGCATGCAGACCGGGAAACCATGCATGATTGAGCGCAGTCGCTTCATTGAGTCGATTGATGATTGGCTCAAGTCACCCTTTGGAGAGACAGACGGCTTGCTGGCTGCTTTTACTCACCTACGACTGCTCACATCCGAGCTTCCCGGACTCTTGAATCCTGCAGATAACACGAGTTCGCAACCCAGCTCAAGGCCTCTCCTTCGGCTTCTGAAGGAGCAGATCGGAGTTTGGCGTAAGCGATGGACGCAGGCTACTACAAGAGAGCCGCGACATCAGTTTCTGGTTCAGTACTATGCCGACCACACCCTACTAATGCTATATTCTGGGCCTTTGCAGGCATCACTATCCTCGAAGACCGGTCCTCTGGATCTCGAACCATTTTGGGTGAGCTACAACGCCGCTATCGGCATTCTTCGCCTGGTCTCAAGCAGAGAGGTTGCCGGTTATGTATACTTCGTGCAAGATTCTATGCACGTTATGCTAGCGTATGCTGCAGTGTTCCTAATCAAGGTATTCTTCTTCCGCGCTTGGCAGTATTGTCATTACGTGAGTACTAATCGGCATTCTAGTTACTGTTGTCGATCCCTCGAGCCGTGAGAGCTGAGGTGGAGTCTACCATTCTGGAAACATTATCCACCGCACGAGACGCCTTCGCACTACAATCTGCACCGGCCAACACAGGATGTGCTCTGCAGGCCATGTTTCTGGCTAATGTGGTATCGAAGGTCGAGAAGCTTTGTCAACGAAGACAATCACGTAACGTGCAGAAGGCAGCCGACACTCCATCCCAACTGCAGACATCTCAGCCCATGGCAGGCAACGATGCAAGCCAAGCAGGAGCGGCGAGCACATCAATGGAGGCTATTGCGATGCAATATGGTTCCGGAACTCAAGCCACCACCGCAGACGATGCCGTTTCAGGGCCTTCAATAACGCCAGAATCACAAAATTATAATTTCTTCGACGACGAAATGTGGTCATCGATGTTCGCTTCCGCCGGGTTCAGTATCAACGACGGTATCTTTCTGCCGGACTTCAATGGCTGATCGTCTGCTTCGATATGACGGTGTTCAAAATCTGCCGCTGTCTATGACCCCGGCTCAAGACCAACATGGATTCCCCACTCGTATCGCAAGGCTAGTCCGCGACTACTTCGGCATATGATATGGCAGTGCCATTGAGCAGTTCACCGGTGTTCAATGTGGCTCCCTCGCGTGCGCGAATGCATTCGTTCCTTGGATCGGCCTGCACCACCACGTGCGAACCATGCGCCATTACCCAAAGTTCGAGCCGGAGACATCGTCATTCTGGTTGGTCAACAGTACGAAGCTCTGGTGGTATTCTGGACAGAATGCTTTGTCCAAGGACCGTCTTATGGTGGTCAGCAGTGATACAAGCTACAGCCTTTGGCTTGCAGGACGAGGCTGATCGGCCATGGCTTAATCGATCACTTCCCGTAGAGGGTCGTCTAAGGTCCTTCATACGACAACTGAACACGACGCAGAAATATGCAATGGTTCAGGGCGATACAGAGCTGGACGACAACGGCACCGGCGTCAATCCATGTATAGGACACATATCTGGCAACGAAACTTTGGGTGTTCCTTCAATATGTATGGGAGACGGACCTGCTGGAGTCGGCAACAGCTTGAACAACGTCACGACTTTCCCAGCTCCAGTCGTCGCCGCATCTTCGTGGAATACGACGCTCGAATACTTGTATGGCCAGGCATTAGCACAAGAGCACATGGCAAAGGGCCGCAACGTTGTTTTGTCGCCCACCATAAACATTCTACGTTCACCACTTTGGGCACGTGCTGCGGAGACATTCTCCGAAGATCCATGGCTGACATCGCGAATGGCAGTCGCACAGGTTCTCGGAGTGCAAAGTCAAGGTGCACTCGCCTGCCCCAAGCACTTTGCAGCATACAACCAGGATACCAATCGATTCGGTCTTGATCCAGAATGGAAAACAGTCGATGTGCACGTTGATCAGCGCGTGCTGCATGAGCTATACTTTCCAGCCTTTAAGGCTTCCGTGCAAGAAGCTGACGCGGCTTCAATCATGTGCTCGTACAACATGCTGAATGGGTACTTCACATGCGAGAATGACTGGCTACTCAACCAAACTTTGAGGCAAGAGTGGGGCTTTGAAGGCTTTGTTGTCGCGGATTGGTACTTCTCAACTCGCAGCACGGTTGGCGCAGTCATGTCGGGTCTCGATATCTCAATGCCTGGAGGCTCTCTGATGGACAGCTACGGCTTCCCGGCATACTATGGCGATCTTCTGGTAGAAGCAGTTGACAATGGAACAATTCCGGAATCACGAATCGATGATATGGTCGCACGGCTTTGGCGATATATGTTCAAGCTTGGTATGGTAGACAACCCAGTGAATGGTACTGCCGAGTCTGTCGCGCGAACACAGGCGCATCTCGACCTGACTCAGCATATGGCCGAAGAAGGTTCAGTCCTCCTCAAGAACGAGCATGAAGTTTTGCCGATACTTCCGGGCAAATATCGCAAGATCGCCGTGTTCGGCATAGACGGTACCAACCAAATCCAGGTCACCGAGAATCATGGAGGCTTTGTCATCGACTCCACGATGGTCGTACAATCTCCTTTGGAAGCCATTCGCCGCAGAGGCAGAGAAGAGAACATCACTGTACAATACTCTGAAGCCTATCCTAGCACAGGCCAATTCGACACAATTCCTCCCAGCATGTTCGCTGCTGGAGGCCTCAACGTGACCTACTGGACCACTACTGATTTCTCTGGACCTGTCAATCAGACGACCTTCGTACAGAACGTAACGGCAGCTACTTATCCAGAAGAGCTCTGGGAGGCTTGGCCTCAGGTCTTCTCTTGCACATACGAAGGCGTGCTCAAGCCCAACTCGAGTGGCATTCATCACTTCTCATTGACTGGACAGGGCGATGCTCTCCTCTACCTCAATGACACCTTGATCGCGAATATGTCAAAGGCCAACTTTGGAAACACGGTTCAAGGTATTGCACATTTGACAGCCGAAACGGAGGTGTCTCTCAGACTCGATTATTCCATGGGCTACTCGCTCTCGACTGGTGCTTATGGTGTCACATTAGGCGTCAGCGTGGGCAATCAATCGCGGGACGAAGAAGCCAATGCTTTGGCTGCAGATGCAGACCTCAGCATCATATTTGCATCTGATAGGCACTCTGAGGGCGTCGACAGCAACATCGGTCTTTCTCTCCCCGGTGACCAGGACGCCATCGTCTCACGGCTTGCAAAGCTGTCTAAGAAGACTCTAGTCGTCCTCAATACCAATTCGGCTATCCTCATGCCGTGGGTGGACGAAGTCGATAGCATTCTCGAGACATGGTATCCTGGACAACAAATTGGGCTCGCGCTGAAACGTCTGCTCTTTGGCGATGTGTCTCCGAGTGGTAAGCTGCCGTTGACATTCCCCAGATCACTTGACGACACGATTCAGATCACTTCCGACCTGGTGGTTCCATTCGACGAAGGCTTGCTGGTCGGCTACAAATGGTTCGATCAACATGGTGTAGAGCCTCTTTTCTCCTTCGGACACGGCTTGACGTATACGACTTTCAACGTCACCAAGATGGAAGTCGGAATGTCAACTTCATATGCGGACCCGAATAATGCAACGATTATCAGCACAGTCGAGCTGGCAAACACTGGTGCCTTTGCAGCTGCTCAAGTGATACAGCTGTACGTCTCCTATCCTGAAGAAGCACAGGAGCCTCCGAGGCTTCTCAAAGCCTTCACCAAAGTCCACTTGAAACCAGGCCAAAGCGCGAGTGTCCAGCTCCCTGTCAAGCTCGAGGACTTGCGAATCTGGTCGTCCGACACAGAAGCATGGACATTGGTACAAGGGCAATACACCTTCCTTGCAGCATTCTCCGCCACAAATATTCGACTGACCAAAACCATCACTCTCTAATGCTGCCCTTCTTCGATGCATGATTGCCACTCAGAGGTACAGCAGTGGTCTCGGCATGACTGAACTCTCTTCTGCCGACCCGTGTGATCTTCAGCTGTGACTTGCAATTGGGATCCGGGCATGCAACCAATGCATCTGTCGACATCCAGTCGTTGGCGTGCGTCATTCGCTGCTTCGCAGCAAGAAGAGGCAGCACTGCAGCTGAAGTGAAGGTCAATCAATCAAGCCATGCACGTGTGCTGGAAAAGCTTACACAAACTGTAGATGCTGAAACCTTGTCCTTCAGGCAAGTGAAGCATTTCTCCTCGCAAGATGAAATGATCGCCCTCTTTCGCACCACAATATATCTTTTCACCTGGTGGACACACTACCTCCACTTTCAGATCATACAGCTCGAAATTGTCTGCCATTGTAGTCTCCAATCTGCTTCCTGATATCCTCAAATCCTTCCGCGGCACTTCGATGTCTGCACTGTGTACCTGAGCACTCAAGATGCAGGCCAGATCCCGTGACATCTTAAATGCGCCTATCACGATTATTCGGCCAGCCGGCCTCCATCTCCAGCTCTACATTAGCTCCGCAACCAGGGTCCAAACACCGGCGCCACAGATAAGACCCATTGGCATGGGCGTCTTCTAGATCCTGGTCATCAACCTCGTGGCTTGATATACAGTTTTTGCCATCACATGCGTTTGCGGTATCGAGGTGGTTCGAACCACACATCAACACCTTATTCGGCTCGTTGAAGTTAGACGATCATTACTGTAAGCAGAGGACCCTCTGCTTTCAGCTGTGTCGTCGACCCGACGCACCTTCTTTCAGCAACCACTTCGACCGACGAGTCGAACATCAGCCCATCGCCTTCAAAATGGGCGTCGACGATGAGATTGTTGTTAACGAGCGTGGCTTTGGGGATGTGGAGTCGACGTCTGGACGACAGGGACATGGCGAGAACGAGGTTCGGAGGGACTTGCAAAGGCGGCATATCAATATGATTGCCATTGCTGGCATGATCGGTATGAAAGATCACAGAAGAACACATCTCAAACAATCAATGAAAGCGCATACTGACTCCCATGCCCTTCTTATCTAGGCACGGGCCTCTTCCTAGCATCAGGCCAGGCGATAGCCACCGGCGGTCCAGTCGGAGCTCTTCTCGGATACATTGTGATGGGTCTAATCACCTGGGCTATAGCTCTCATGACAGGCGAGATCTCAGCTTTCATGCCGGTAACGGGAGGTTTCGTTCGGCATGCCGCGAAATTCGTACAGCCTGCTCTCGGCTGTGCCACGGGATGGAATTTCTGGTATACGATGGCTGTCACTGCGCCTGCGGAGCTTAGTGCTGCGGCCACGCTGATTCAGTTCTGGAATGCGTCGATCAGTCCTGCGGTGTGGTTCTCCGTGTTTATTGTTATAATAATGGCGCTGAACTTTTCGCCCGTGAAGATTTATGGGGAGAGTGAGGTTGTGTTTGCGGCGTTGAAGATAGCTTTGATCATTGGGTTGATTATTGCTGGCATTGTGGTTGACCTAGGTGGTGGGCCAAGCGGCGATCGCATCGGGTTTCGATACTACAAGTCTCCTGGGCCGTTTGTGGAACATCTGGTATCTGGAAACACTGGAAAATTCCTTGGCTTCTGGTCCACGCTCATTTCGGCAGCATACAGCTATGCCAATGTTCAGGTTGTCGCTCTCGCCGGAGCTGAGACACGCAATCCAAGACAGATCATCCCCAACGCGGTTCGCATGACCTTCTGGAGAGTGATGATCTTTTACGTCGTTTCGATCTTCGTGGTTGGCCTGCTCGTGCCGTACGATGACCCGAATCTTGGTATCTCTACTGGAACGGCCGAGCAGAGTCCATTTGTCATCGCATTCCAGCGAGCAGGCATCAAAGTGCTGCCAAGCATCATCAATGCTGTGGTCTGCACTTCCGCCTTCAGCTGTGGTAGCTCCTGCATATTCCTGGCTTCTCGTACGTTGTACGGGCTCGCTGAAGAGGGTCAGGCACCGAGATGGTTCCTGAAAACGAACAGGTTTGGAACGCCATGGCTCGCTGTGGCTACGAGCTTGATCTTCACGCCGCTTGTATATCTTGCGTTGGGCAGCAGCTCAAGTGTGGTCTTTGGATGGTTTGTCAATATCACGACGATAGCTGGTCTTATCGGCTGGCTAATAATATGCGTGACTTACCTGAGATTCTACTATGGCATGAGTGCTCAGGGCATCAGTCGCGATCGTAAGTAAACGTCCATGTGGCTGGGAACTTCTACAGCTGACGTCTGATGCAGGCTTGCCTTACAAAAGTCCATTGCAGCCCTACTTGGGCTGGGTAGCGCTGGTCGCGTTGGTCCTTGTCATTCTGTTCTCAGGGTACAGCGTATTCTTCCCGGGCAACTGGAGTGTCTCAGGCTTTTTGACATATTACATCGACATTGCAATATTCATCTGTGAGTGACCTTGACAATGTTTGATCAGAGTGTTTGCTAACGATGAACATTCCTGTGGGCAACGGCATGGCTCATCTTCCGGGCGAAGCCTGTCTCGTTATTCGATATGGATCTGTCAGAGATACATCTCATTGAGCGGGAAAGGGAAGATGAGAAGCAAGCTTCCGCAATGCATACTGTGCCTCAACTTTCGTCCTGGTGGCGGAAATGGCTAATATGAATGGCTAATAGATGCCTTGCTAGAGTGTGCAATCAATGCTCGCGAATCGCTCTGAATTTTTCTCTCAGGTCGGAAGTCGCCCTGCTGTCTAGAAACTCCTCGATGAGTGTAATCCTGTCGCCATCCTCGTTGAATGTGAGAAACCAGACATACTCGTTGTTGAACGGTCCTGCTGGCGATGTAGCGGACATCGATGACCGGCAGACTGCTCGGTGCTGATCTGGTACGGCCAGATAGTCGTGAATGGTCATCTGCACCTGTCAGCACAGATTGTCATGGCAGGTCTCGTCGGCGGAAGTGAAGTACAGCGCCCTGAGTGATCAATGGCGCCACATTTTTGAAGTAGGCCGCCCATTCCTCATTGCTTCTTGGCGGCGATGCTACTGTCGCAGGCATCATAATATGCCGGCATTCAGGGGCCCGAGTGGCAAGATTCTTCTCTCCGGAGTGGATCCAGTCGCCGTTCCAAGAGTACAAGAATTCTTCGGTCGTCTTGCGCATGTTCGCGCCGAGATTGGCTGAAGCCATGACTGTTGTGTTTGTCGCGACGAAACTGTCTGAGAGCTTGTGAGTTGTAAGTGTCTTCGTCTCGAAATTTTGATAATTGTCTTGAAGGTACGTGTATTGACAATTGTAAGATTCATGGAAAGACTTCTCGTCCGAAAGAAAGCTCTCTTCTTCGTTATCGCCGTCTTAAATCCGAGCGCAACTGCATCAGCTCTGAGATCATTCCTTCTTCTTGAGCTGCAAGTTCGGATCTTTCAAGATGGCACCTGGCTCGGCAGGCATCAAGGCTCCTTGCGGTGCTACACTCTTCGACTTGAAGTCATCGCAAATTTGTTCCATCGTGACCCACTCAACGCCTTCATGCTTGTTAATATACTCGATTATCCTAGAGTCGTCAATTCTGGCGCTGCAAGGACGACATCTGCTTCAACTTACCTCTCCAACATCAGAAGGCCGTGAGGATGACCACAGACATCGGGATGTACTGTGACGGGATACACAAATTCGTCATACTCTCGGTTGAAGTAGTTGAACTGGTCGAGCCATAATTCTTCAACGTCCCTTGGATTGACCCATCCATGACTGTTTGGAGCCTTTTTAATAAACATCATCGGAGGTAAGTCGTCCAAATACCACGAAGCTGGAATCTCAACGAGTCCTGTCATCGGGCCATGCGTCAATGGCTTCATCCACTAGATCAATCCTTTCGTCAGCATTAATCTCAATCAGAACGAGGCTTCGGTCTTGCAGAGACTTGCATGATCTGGATGTTTGCTATAATCTATAGGCACCCATTTGTCGCCGGTCCGGAGCCAGTAACATTGACAGTCGTGATGGCTCAGAGAGTGGTCGTACTCCAGGCCATACTTCAGGAAGAGCTCTGTTCCTTCCTGCGACGCCTCCCACCAAGGTGCAACAATACCACGAGGTGGCTTTCCTTGGAACTCAGTGATCAGCTTGTAGCACTTGTCCATGATCGCTGTTTGTTGCTCCAGCGTCATCGCAACCGGGTTTTCGTGACTGTAGCCGTGAAGGCCGATCTCATGTCCGGCATCCGCGATCATACGACATTCTTCTGGGAATGTCTCGAGAGAATGGCCAGGGATGAACCAAGTTGTCTTGATGTTGTACTTCTCGAACATCTTGAGCAGACGTCTTACACCAATCGTGCCAGCGAACATTCCTCGACTGATATCCGAGACCGAGTCTTCTCCTCCATAGGAGCCCAGCCAGCCGGCTACAGCATCGATATCCACGGAGATGCAACACTGAATCTCTGCTTGGTGTTAGTGATCTCGATCATAGTTCAAGAGAAGGATCAGTACTTTTCTTCCCCATTTCTTCGGCTTGATCAGATCAGATGATTGTATTTATAGTACCAAGTAGTTCAGGGCGAGTGTTCAGAGAAGATACGAGCAGTATTGATGACACCGGTGTCTCGTCGCTTATACTTCACTTGCTCCTCTTTCGCGAGGCATCGCGATGGTGGGGTCCGCCGTCGGCCGCTCCAATGACGTCGTACACACCCATGTCCCTATCTTTCCAGCGACTGATCAAGACATTGGCATGCCATTACTTGATGGATGTTATTCATGGTGAGGAAGGACAAGAGGAGGCTGGTATACAATACCCACACGTGGCTGGCATGAGCTTTGACCATTGAGCAATCCCGGCATAAAGCCGCCATTAAGGTAATCTCCCTTCAACCATGAGGTAGGGCTGGGCTATCCATTGGATATCCGTGGATACCTATGGATGGCGCTATCCGCGGAAATTAGGTATCGTATCTATATAGATATATCTATCCGAATATAGTATGCTTAGCACGCCCCTATCTAGGTAGAATTAGCCTTCTTTATTATCTTTTAAAACCTATAGACTATTATAACTTATAAAAGTT
>AWYD02001425.1:0-72783 GCA_000504365.2 Pseudocercospora pini-densiflorae CBS 125139
ATTAACTTTAGAATATCTAGTCTTACGCTATCTAGTACGTTCGTTTAAGCTAGACTCGTTAATATAATATACTCGCTTTATAGTTATTGTTCTTTATAGTATCTGCTAATTCTTACGTAGTTCCTAGCTCTATTCGAGGGCCTTACGCTATACTTTCTTCTTCGAGAAGTTATACTATTTAATAATTAAGCTAATAGTAGACTTAGATATAGCGATATTAAATTTATCGTAAATAAACTATATAGTCTTAGAATAGTACGAAGTCGGCCTATCTCGCAAATAATCGATAACTCGTACCTCCTACGCGTTAGTAAGTAGGCGCGATTTGCTCTTCTTTATAAACTTCGGATATAGCTTATTAAAGAGAGTAATATTAAGCTTTAAGCTATCGATATAACGTCGAGAGATACGCGTCTTACGAGAGATAGAGCGATTAGAATAGCCTTTATTCTAGAGATCCTTAATAAAGGTAATTTAATCTAGAGGTATCTCTTAATATAAGGGTTGCGTATATTTCTACGCCTATTTTAGTCTATATAGTATTCCGAAGGCGAACAATACCTCCTAGTACGCTATACTACTAGAAATGCGACGACACGATATTTGGATGGCTCTATATACGATAAATTACAAGAGATTCGACTTTCTATAAGGATAACTATGTGCAGCGGAACCCGCCGTAGGTAGGCACGGTTAAGCTGCAACGGTAATATCTCCGAGATATTCCTTCGTCTAACGGCATTCTGCAAATACACATCCTCGGCCACGACGACACCTACGTCAATCGACACAACCCATTGCATCGGTAGAGGCATATCTACGGCTTCGTTATCAAGTTGCATGATTGAGGCGTATTAGGGCAAGATTCGCAAGAGCACGGAACGAGATGAACACACCCGCAAGCAAGATGAGCCAATCGCTGCCCACAACAGGGCGGTATACAAAAGGCGGCGAGAGTTGTGCTCCATGCGGCATCTATTCTCTCACATTAACCGGGTACATGGGATAGTGAGGCAAGCTTCGTGTCACGTATGCTTAGAGCGAGCAAGACGAGGAGGCTTCCAGGCGTCTTAGGCTTCTAGACCGCGAGCCATGGAGCCAGTCGACTGTCCACGCTATACACTCTTTGAGCAAGCTTTGCGACTGGCTCAAGATCATCTGGTCGTGCAAACAGACATAAACGAGATATTCGCAAATGTATTATCGGTCCAGCACTTCGCGATATTCCTCCAAAAGGAATTCTCCGTTTGGCTCGACTTCTTATGCATGCACGGAGGAAGAAGGTTTCCGCTCCCGAAGAACGCCATATTGCCGCCATGGCGCTACGACTTGACACGCGGTCCATTTTGACCTTTTTGACAGTTGGCTAGAGGTCGGAAACTGACGAAGATCGCCATTGACAGCTCCAGGTGACGCCAAAATGCAGCCCTCCTCAAGCTGATGGGAGCACTCGTACTGCCCTGCGAAATCAGGTGGGTCTACTCGTGACTATCTAATGCAGGTCTCTTCCTTCGCACGAGGCATAATTTTCACCTCACCTCTCAGTAGGTACGCAGATACCTCAACATCTGATCACACACCTTTCAGCAATAGCATTAGCATGAACACCAATTCCATAGATTGCCGGTTTTGTTCATGTCGAACTCATGAACAGCAATATCATATTCCTTGCACACGATGAACACGACGAGGAGGACGTTCGGAGAACAGTCCGTGCAAGAGCCGCGGAGTACAGTCATCGCCACGGCGATCGAAAACCGAAAGCAAGTAAGAAACCAAATGCCAGGAAACGAAAGCCGAAACAAACTCAGACCAATGAAGATTCGTCTGAGCCTCAATCGAGACGGAGCTCCATACTGAGCATTGCGGCTTCTGCGGCATCAGGGACGCAGGCTAGTGAGACTGATTCCGCACTTGCCCTTTCGCGATCGCAGAGTCCTGCGATGGGCAGGGTCGGCAATCAAAGGGAAGATCCATTTGTGCAGTATCCGGTCGAGCCGCAGCCGTGGTTTGGAAGGCTACTTGACTGGAGTGAGTCTGCTTGTACAGAGTTCTTTCACACGTTCAGAGCTGATGTGCTGTAGTGTGGCCATTCATGTTGAGAGGCTGGTCTGCGTTAGACACCACCCAAGCACAACGCCAGGAGGCATTGCCATGGGTTCAGCGTCTGACCATGTCTAGTCCATGCTACTTTTACATGAACATGCTCTCGGTATCAAGCGATCTGGTCTCACGAGGCTCCCTGGACCAGCAGATGGTTCCGTGGCATTCGTCGCAAGTCGTCAAATCCATCAACGAAGCTCTGAATGATCGAGAGAAAGCTTTAGCAGTCGGCACAATCCTGGCTGTGGGACGTATAGCTTTACACGAAATCATGATTGGAGACGTTTCAGCTGGAAATCAATTTCATCGACCCGCTTGGGCACGGTAAGTACGCCTGGGCTTATGCTCGTGATCGCACTAGCTAATTTGTTGCCAGCATGATTGTCATGGCCGGTGGTCTGGAAGCACTTAATCTCCCCTCGCTCGTGAAATCTCATCTGGGCTGGGCGAATAGGCTGATGACGATGAAGACTGGAATCAACATTTTCGATCTAGAACCTACTCTGAAAGACGAGCCGACTTTCCAGGTGGACCGACGAGCGAGCCAAGATGTCGCTGTGCTTGACCAGTATATGCCAAAGCGCGAAAACTTGGTCGCATTGCTGGAAAGACAGCCCAGTGCAAGTCAAGCACAATTATCTAGCGACCTAAGCGCTCCAATTGGATGAGAACATGAAGTTATACATTCAAGTGACAATCCTGGACAAGTGCGACGTTACACGAACTGCCATCTTGATAGCAACTCCAGAACCCCAAGCTTGTTGGTCGCTCTTCTCGATACCGGTCGAAGCCTCAAGGTTCAATGCAGAAGCGCTCCCCATAACCTGCAGCGACATGCTGCCAGCCGTATGCATTCAGATCTCCATTCCAACGCTCTCGAAATGCTGCTCTCTGGCCCGCATCGGCAACCGGTCTTCCATTTCCGTCAAGCGGAATCCACGGCGCTATCACCCAGTCTTTCTGATCTCTAGACCATACTGCTACTTCGTGTTTCATTCCGAGGTCCAGACGTTGATTTTTCATGAGCCGCTGAAGCACGACTTCTACTTGTGCCCAACTCAGACCCTGATTGCGACACCCTATCAAGAACCTGAAGCTGAAATCATTGATAAGTTCAGGAGTCATCGGCAAGCAATCAACGCGCAACACTTCTCCGGAGGCACGCCTCACGATGGAGTAGTTATTTGGCGGATTGAGAAAAGTCTCGAACCCGGCGTAGGCTTCGAAATGCTCCTTGAACCAAGTCATAAGCTTGGGCCAGAACGTCAATTGCCATGTCGCAATAGAGACATTGCCTGGAATATCTTCTGGCCTCCTGAAGGGCCACTTGCAATGCATGCCAAGAATCAAGACATCGACGATGTTATGCCAGTACACTTGATCATAAAGCTCATCGACGGTTTCAAAAGCCATCGAGCAAGCGCAAAGGTCGAACTCTCCATCTGCCGGACCGACCGAAGCATTCTCACCGGTCCTCTTGAAACATATCTTGATGTGACCAAAATAATATGCTGCGATCCAGTCGAAGAGGTTGCATGCTCGGAGTTGATCTGAGATGCCACTGGATCGCACCCATCTGACTCGTACCTTGTCGAGGTCAAGCAACAATCCGGCTTGGCGAACAAAGGCCACTGCAAGCTGTCGTTTCATATCAATAGCAGCGACTTCGAATCGATTCTCGCGATAATAGATGGATGACGTCTCTTGCCTGATTTGCTTGCAAGTCCGAAGCAGAGCAGGCTGGGCGAAGAAATCTTGTTCAATCTTGACCCACGACTCTTTACAAAGTGCTTCTCTGTAGATCCAGTTCCGCATCTCTGCTGGCAAATCGAGCAGTCTGCTGGTGGCGTTGGGATCTTGGATCGTCGGCAGTTTGTATCCGGTCTCCAAAATGAACCAGGACAGCTGATAGTCTGTCATTAAATGACACGCTAGCAACACATGCTGCAGCTTGGAGCGTGGAAGTCCTTGCAGACTGGAAAATGGGGCCAGCGGAGACGTCGCGATGTCTGCATACCAACCACCAAGCATTCCGTTCAGAATGCTGCGAACGAGGTCGACACCGCAAGCATCGAGCTCGCCGAGATTTCGTTGAGCTGTACCATACGTTCGCTCGCTGTCTTGCGCATTGTGACCACGTCTAGCGGCTTCGAGGAAGTAGGCTAGCTCGCTGATGCTGAGTCGAACCAAGTGCGAGGAGACCTCTTCTACAAGGCTTTGCGGCCGGGTTGAATATGGCACAGAAGGTGGGTTCGAGACGTTCTTGTATCGCATGCTCAGGAACTGGTGTGCAATTTTCACCAGTGCCTGCGAGTCGCTGGGATCGAGTGTGTACAAAGACGACAGGAGGATGGCTAGAGACGTGGCCATGTTGCTGATGAGCTCTTACGCGTCGCGAGTGCAATTATTGAAGCGTGTGGCTGTCTCGGTAGCAGTCCTGGCTTCTTAAATACTCGAATCCACTGGCGATGAAGAGCACAGACTAGAAAGAACTTCACGTGGTCCGTGATCGTGTCAGAGCGTATGAGCTGCGCATCGACAAACGCACAAAAAGCTATGACGAGTCAAGGCTAATCTGGCAGCGACGAGAAACACAATTAAGAGACAATCAAGCCGAACGAGATCGCAGCAGGAAGACCCATGCAAGTGAGATGTGAGACAGCATTTCTTGTACAAGACCCATTGTCTGACTTCAGAGGCTATACAATAATTTACCAAGGGTTCCCTCAGCCGCTCGACCGACCGCAGTCAACAACACAGACATCCCGCATCACCATCCTGAGCACTCATCGTCATCCGAGCTTCTGATCCTAATTGGACTTCCACTCCCAAGGACTCTGAACTGTGACCCAGTCTGCTGATGCCGAGGATGTCTGATGTTGTTGAGCGTCAAGGTTGCGCGGCTTGAGACGTCCTTCATTTTCCTCCGTCTTCAAGCTTTCTCAAATCTTCCAATCCTCCGCGTCCTCCTTATCAATTCCGTCCGGTGTCTCCCTCATATCCTCCTCCTCGAACTTCTCCAATATTCCCCCATCGCCTATCTATTCATCTCTCGATGTCAAAAGTTCTCAAACCACATCTTCAGCTACAGCAGAGCCCGTAGGCTGCGTACAAACTGAATGTGGCGAGATTGTAGTAGTTCCTCCTTCTAAGTTCCCTCCAATGTCCTCCATGATCCTCCATAGCAAATTTTCAACTTCTCAAACCGCAAGCTCCAGCGACAGCAGAGCCCGTAGGCTGCGTACAAACTAAATGCGGCGAGGTCGTTGAGGTTTTATAGTCTTTTGTCAAAGGTTCATCAGCCGTGTTGTCAGAATCGTGCGGGACGCCATTCTGTGCTTGATTCGCGAAGACTGCAGGTCGTGTGTGTTGTAATGATCGATATCAAGAAAGAAAAGGGGAGAGGACCGGTAATCGCTGCAGCGATCTATGCGCCGTCACCGTAGTAGTCGCTAGCCTCCAAGATGTCAGCGAAAGTCAGAGGATCGAGCTGTTGACCGGTTTCGGTGGTGTAGTTGTTGTGGTAGCCTGGCTGATTGAAGTGAGGCATGGATGGCTGTGGTCCAGAGACCCAGCTGTCCTGCGTATGCATCTGACCAAGTGGCTGGAAATTGTTGACGGTAGGCTGGAACAGCAGCGGGTCGAGTGAGTCCTGATCATTGATGTTGAAGAGGTTCTGGTCGTCGGAATTCTCATCTTGCTGCATGTCAATTGTGTCATCTGATCCGAAGGGTGCTTGATCCTGCTGCGGATTCTGCATGAACTGCTCTCCTGGAGAGGCAGGGCCTTGAAGCATGGGAGGAGTGTACAAGCCAGCGCCGCCATCTGCAGTGAGGAGAATACTCTGTTGCAATTCGACACCAGGGAAGTCTGCGTCCACTGCTTGGGCAAGGTGTGCTGCACGTTGCGATGAATTCATACGCTCAGCGCGGGCTGGCTTCTTCTGATATTTCTTCGACACACCAGCTTTGTGGGACTTGGGCGCAGAATTGGTTGCAAGCATGGGATTGGCTCCACCATGTCGAGCGAAGTTTTCCATCTTGGTAGGATCTCCATGCTTTGTGTTGTTCCACTGTGAGTGCGCTGCTCGATTATCGGTGCGCATCGCCTGAGTTGGCTGGGCATTCGGAGGCGTGTCAACAGACGCGACTCGTGGCGTAAATGTAGCGATATGGCTCGGAGGCTCATTGAGAGGGTCCAACTCATCGTCGTCCAGATCGATGACATTGCCAGCACCGCTACCATGGAAGGCGTTTCGACGAGAGGGCTGGTTGTGATGAATCGGTTGCTGTGCTGGTAGCACATGCGGAATATTCTTGGCCATACCGTTGTCAAACACTGGTGGCAGGGCATGGTCGGTCGCATGCTTGATGCGCTGGTAAGAATGTGGCGTGGCGTTGTTTTGCGGCAGGTTCTCGTATCCCTGCTCTTGCTGGTGAGCATGATAGATGCTGTCTGCATGTCGCTGGAGGGAAGAAGGGCGGGCTTGAGGGCGAGCTTGTGGCTGAGCCTTCTTGATGCCTGCCTGCGAGGCCATCGAACCACCGAGATTGCTGGCCTTCGTCTTCGTAGCCCTATTCAATGATACGGGACCGAAGCCGCGACTAGATCGTAGAGGTGATTGAGACTGCTGGTAATCTTGAGCGGTCCAGTTGTTCTGACCATCGAATTCCTGCGCACCAAAGGCCTGGTTCGTCATGCTCGATTCGTCAGAGTTGGCAGACTCATGTGTTGGCACTGCCACCATAGGCTGTCCGATGCTGTTTGAATTGTAGCTGGGCGAAAGACCCTCCACGCGATACTCGACTGGAATTTGCAGGCCGGCATTCTGAAGTGCTGTCCGCACATCACGAGTGTTCAGTACTTTCTTCAGGAGCATGGCCTTGTTCTCGCCGGTCTTCTTGTACATATCCGGAGCGTAGTCGCGCAAGAAGTTGTTCAGAGCATCGTTCTTGAGCTCCTTCGGTCTGCCATTCTGCACGCCGCGCACAATCTCTTCCAGTGTGCACGGAGGCACATCTCTGGCATTCGTCTTCTTCCGACGAGTTGGTTGCGCCGGTTGAGTGCCTGACTGGATTGGCGGTTGGTTCTGCTGACCGTAAGCCGGCTGTTGATAGCTGTTTGCGGCTTGCGATACACCAAGAGTGGCTGCTGGTGGTGCGATGGGTGCTCTAGTGTTCGGAGGTCCGTAAAAGCCATCTTGAAAACCGTTCGTCCCAGCCACATACTGATGCACCACTCCCTGGCTGAAGTTGTACTTTAGCCAATCCTTGTCAAAGCCATGGATTTGTAGCCAAGCACTGAAGCCATGGTTGGTCAGTCCATCGGGATTGCTGTTCCCAAGGCAGAACGCGAAGACCTGATGATTGTATGGGATTGGTGTGCCGCGATCGAAACGCTTTGCATGCGGATCATCGCCCTTCCGAAATAGATCATGGGACGAGAATTTATAGGCTCCGGGAGACTGGCCGCCATTTGATGCTGTAAGGGAAGTAGCGAGAGTAGACTGAGAAGCGTTACTCTCGCGACGAGATCCACCAGAAGTACCATCGGAGGCACTTGAGTCGTGAGAAAATGATGCATCGTTACCGTCCTGCACTCCAAGTGATGACTGCTCGCTCAACTGTGTCGCTACTGGCACAGGAGCTTCGACACGGTCATCAGAATGCACAGCGTGGGGCGCGCCAGCGAAGTCGTTTAGACCGGTCTTGTGGGATTTGGTCGGCCGATGAGAATATAGCTGTGACTGCACCTCGCCATGTGGTGTTGGCTCTTCCATTGCCTTGCGCTTATGTGTGCGCGAGTCGTCTGTGGCATCCGGTGCTGGCATAGCCTTCGGAGAGCTGCTGGCTTCAGCGTCGCTCCGGTGAGGCGAAGCCGTGACACCAGTATCAGAGCTGTGTGATACACTTGGCTGGTCAGAGACATTTTCGCTCGATCCAGATGACGCATCTTGCTCTGCGGGTTGTGATGTCGGCTCGTCAGCGACGGCAACATCTGCGAGCTTGTCTGTAGCGTCGACGTTTGTGGAGACTTCTTGGGCTGGAGTGACATCGAGCTGTGATGTGTCACCGGCGACATCCTTGGTCGTGGGCTCCGTGAATTCGTCTCGAGATCTGTGGCTCTGAGTCTCTAGTACTTCACCTGCCGGCTCTGTAGATGCCTCTTGCAGATCGTGGCTCTGATATCCTGAGGTCGCATCTGGCTCGGTGTTGTCCCTTGAGATGGTCTCAACGTCAGTGGACTGGGGCACATAGTCTTGCTCTTGAGCCACTGGCATTTCTGCTGCCACAGCGGCAAGATCGTCTCCAGATTCTTCTTCTTCCTGTGGCTGAGACTCTCCGAGATTCTGATGCTGCCACTTGCTTCGAAGGAGCCAGCCTTTGCCCTCAACGAAGATCGACGCATACTTGCCCACGTTGAGATCTTCATCGACTTCCGGATCAGCGTGGTCGTCAGCGAAATGGAAGCTGTCGTCGTCCAACTTCGCTCGGATCTCCTCGGGAACAAATGGTTCAGGCTTGGGCTTCGAGATCGCCAAAGTCTCGTCCTCCAGCATGGCTGCGACTGTCGCACTGAAGCTCTCCAGTTGGTCTTGAGGCAGATGGCTCAAGAGGCCTTGCAGGCGCTCAGCAAGTGGTGCTTTCGGGTGGAAGGTGGTGAGGCGCGGCAGTGTCAGGCCGCTGCGGTGAATGTTGAGGAATTCCCTAGCGACGTTCTGTGCGTAGCGCTTCTCGAATACTGTAAGATCCTTGAGGGTGGTCACAGCATGCTCCAGAACGGTTTCCATGGCTGCTGAGTGTTCGAGGGAGCAAATGCTCAAGGGTGATGATGGTATCGGGTGAGTATGAGGGGAGAAGTTGGTGGCGCGAGTTGAGTGTTGCGTTCGCGCGACTGTCGGCGAGGTGTTCAGGAGGGATTCCGCGCCTCACAGCAGAGTACCAGCGGATGGCCTGAAGTTGTCGAGGCGCGGTGTATGCGCGCAGAGGTGAGTCGCAGTGCAGTCTCTCGTCGCGCAGTGACAACCACCTATGTGCTGCCGCGAGCTCAAGAAGGACGGAATATGTGTCGGCGGCGCGGTACTGGGCTGAATGCAGAGTCGAGGGCAGTGTGTGATGTGGATGACCTTCCTGAACGTGATGCGAATGCGGTGACAGCGTGTTGTGTGTTTTCGTTCGGAAGATCCAGGGTGTGTTCTGTCGCAAGTCTGGGCTGGAATCGAGGCGAAAATAAGCTAGAAGGTCGGGACGTGACGCAATATTTATCGGACTAGCGCGTTTTCGTAAGTGAATGTTCTCTCCAACCCTCACACTTCACCTCTCACCCCTCACGCTGCCATTACATCGTCGCGTGAAGCCTTGCTCTGAGCAGCGCCTGGGCCATGGCCGGATTCCAGAGCTTGAATGACTCCTGACCACGAGCCTGAATACCAGTGCGGAGTGAAAGGAGAAATCTCACTGATCTACTCGAGCCATGACGGCCGGCCATCCGCGAAATTTGCCCGGTGAGGCCCCCCAGAGCATACATAGAGTCCAACCTGGGCGAGATCGATCGATCTCAAGCACCAAGCTGCGGTAAAACTTGCACCTCCAGCGCCGTCACCCACATTATCCTCCTCATACCTGTATCCTCCACCTATCCTCCATCTACTTTTACAAGCCAGCACCCACTGCGCGATACACTGCCCTCCTCCAAGTTTCCCAGGAAAGTGACCAGCAACTCAAGCCCACGCACTGCTCACGACGACAAAGGCCTTTACAAAGACAAAGAGAGTCATGCTGAGAGCCATTGTCCTCTTCCAGCAGACTTGCGATCTTTGCTATTGAGGCTGTGTCGATAGTCGTGACATGCATAATAAGAAGTTTAAGTTGAAAAAGCCGTAAATCTGATGCCAAAGTCTGCTCTCAACACATCAAGTCAGCTAAGCACTTGCATATGGATAGTTTCCTCGGCCTCACCAAGATGTCGCAACATGAGCAATGTTGAAGTGCTCTATCGATCGGCGAGCAACCCGAATCCACGTAGCTCTTCGTCACCGAGAAGGGGTATATATGTGTTGTCGGCAAACACGTCTACCATGGAAAACGAAGGCGACATCGGCCTATAGCCAGGTGATTGTGGTTGGTACGACGTCGAAGGGTCATCCATCGCCGGAGAAGAAGACTGAAGAATGCTTGGAGCATTACAATATCTTGGCGATTGAGGTTGGTAAGCCGGCGAAGACGGTTGTTGGTAGGGAGGTGAGGTCAGATCTATGACCGCAGGTAGTGATGCATTCCGTACTGGAGTCGCAGCAACTTTCTCCGACGTTGCGGTATGGACTTGCTTCTGGACAGGCTGTGGTGCTGCAACCTTAGGCAGTCCGCTGAGATCGCCATCGTGAGATTGACCTGAGTCCGAGACAAGAGAAGGCGGTTCAGCTGTGGATTCCGAAGCTGGCCGGTGCGGGCTTTGCTCTGCTCGGATTTTCAGATTGGCTCGTGCAGCATTATACAATGCCATTTGGGCACGCTGTAGCTCAGCACGTTCTTCCTCGTCTGTGATGGCGTCGACTGCCACGACTTCCTTCTTTGGACGCTTGCGCTTCGGCTTTGAAGCGACAGGAGGCGAAGCACTCATCTTTGAGATGCCGGTCGGACGTGACGCCTGAGATACAGGACCTTCTGCTGGAGCATTGGAGAAGCTGGAGGAATGCTTTCCGTTCTTGCCAAAAGCTCCACGCAAGGCTTGTCGTACTTGCTCGTGCTCCTCTTCGCCGAGTGCTGGTGGTGCGCAGTCTTCGTCTTCGTCATCGTCGTCATCGAGGACTATCACTGTCTTCCCTTTGACATCGAGTGTGTTCTGGCTGTCGCTTGAAGCTTTCCGCGCAGCCAGCTTGGCACGTCGCTTCGCCTTTCGCTCCTCGTAAGGACGATTCGCAGCCAGGTAGGGTTCATATGTAGTATGATACCATCTTCTGATCTCTGCTTCTAGGCCTTCCTTTCTGAGCCTGTATTGGCTCTGGCCCGTCTTACGCTGGAGGAAGGCTCTCTTTTCCTCGTTGCTGTACGCTCGGGACAAAGCATTCGATCGCACCGCCTGAGCCATTCCCGCGTCACTGAGACGATCAAGACCAAGATCCTCTGGAGCTGGACATGGGATAGGTCCTGCACTCTTCTGTGTCGTAGGCGCATGGTCATAGCTACTATTGAGCAATGCTGCATCATTGACCTCTGGCTTGGCTGCTCGTTCAGACTGCGGCAAATTGCCATTCGCAAGCAGACCGTCAAGGTCGAATTGCGGCGCGGCTTCTGCAGACAGGGTGGAGGATCCAGCAGAGTTCTTTGACCGTAACTTCAATGCTTTGACCTTCCGTCCTTTGTGCCCACCCTGCTCACCAACGTTCAGCTCACATTCAGCTTTGCGCTTTAGCGAGCCTGACTTCGAGGAAGGCTGCTGAGTGTTGGCCGTCGCACCGGAAAGAGTGGTTTCGGTAGAAAGAGAGCGGTGGGACAAGTCTCCTTCGGCATCTCCCTCAAATTCAGCAAGCAAAAGGGCACCTAGGTCGCTGTCCTCAGCATCCTCGTCAATATCGCGCTCGAGTTCTGCAAGTAAGAGGTCGTCTAAGTCGCCGTCTTCGTCGTGCTCTTCTCCAACTGCGGCATCGCTCTCATCCTCAGACTCGAGTAGATATTGGTCTAGTTCGTCATCGTATGTCTCGTCTTTGAACTGTCCTGGAAGCTGTGGTGCTCGCTTTGCGAACCAAGCCTCTTCATCGACGAGATCCAGCTCGCCGTTATCGTGGTATAGCTTGGTGAACTTGTCCAGATAACCCATCTCGAAGGATTTGAGGAATGGAGATAACGCTACAAGAAGCAATGCAAGCAAGCGCTGTGTCGAGTCGGGAACGCAGAGAATGCGATGTGGGATGAGAAGGTAGGAAGGATGATCCTTTCGAGGTGGAGGTAAGGTGCAGACAATGTGAATGGCAGCGCCGGTGAAGGGAGCGCCAGAGGATTGTGTCCAGCGTATGGCAGTAGCACAATGTATTGTGATGCTGCAACGCGTCCTGAGCCAGAATGAGGAGCTGTAGAAGTAGCAGCGGGTCTGATGTTACAGGAGTCGCAGGAAACCCTCGATTGTGTATTGATTCGCCAACAATAGGACGCTTCAATAGACCTGCAGGTTCTCCAGTTCGAGGTTTGGTATTGTCGGGGCGGTGATGCGATCGCATGCTAGGGACGAAGGTCCAAGCGAATGACATAATAACGCGTGCACTTGCGCGCGGCAAGTGAAGTGCCTGCGGACCGTATCTAAGACACCCTCTCACCAGTCCGTGTCTGGGAAGCGTGAGGAGCGAGGAGGGGACATCCTCTCGCTGCGAGTGAAGAGAGGCCACTCCAGAGCGGCCAAGCTCCTTACGCCTCCCTCGCAAGTTTCCTGTCATTTCTCCTCCACATGGCACAACCAGTCGCAGAAAGCTCCTGGCAATGCCGTGGTTGCATGGCCTGTGGCTAAAGGGCCTGAGAGTGTCAGCAGATTTAGTCAATCTTCGTACCTGTAGTAGCACCCAGCTTCGCTCATGTATACTGATCATATCTTTTCTGGCTTTGCGAGTATTGCAAAGTGCAGCAGCTTCACAATATGCGAAAGATACAGTGTGTAAAGGAAGCCGGGCGGTATGATGGTTATATGCCAATTAAGCAAAGACCTGAGTATATCGCAATTCCTGTATGTCATCATAGCATGATTCTATAAGCGTTTGAGACTTCCCGCGTATGGTCTTGTATTACTCTGCTCATTCCTCCCTTCTCTTCAATGACTCTTCCTAGTCATTCTTGCTTTTCGCTCACTTGGCGGTTCCATTCCTCGATGAACGATCGGACGCGTGATACGGATCGGCGCTGGGAGCACATGAAGAGAGCATGCCACATTGGAGTCTCTGAAGTGATGTGAGCCATTGGATACCCCTTAGCTCGTCAACATCACGAATAATGTAGTCAGTTGGATAGTCAATCAAATGCTCAGCAGCGCAGCTGATGCTGAAGTCACGACGTGACATAGCCTGAGACCACCTGCAAAGTCAGTGTCTCGCTCAATGGGACCCGAGGTCGTATAATGGACAAAGAGTTCAAAGAATCGCTGCGAGACAAGAACAACGATAGAGACGCGACGTGAGGTAGTAGTGTGAGATTAGAACTTTCTACACCTTACTCCTTTCGGATGCTTACTCATGAAAGCCAAGAAAAGTCTGTGACTCTGTCTCCTAGGTCGTCACGTAACTGATGGAGATGCTTCGTGTACTTTCATGATATACCACTTGCCGTTACAATCTGGGTTACTCTAGGGTTCTCTGCGTTGAACTACCTCCGCCGAGCCATTTCTCCATCACGCTGCCTGTCTCCCTGCTCGATCATTTTCGTCATGACTACCCGTGAGATCAATTACGCCATTTTGCTCGGTATATCTCTGCCTCTGCAAAGGTATCTGCTGTCCTTGACGTTGAGCGCGATGCTCTAAGCCTAGTATCACGAGTCCTCGATGGATTCTGACATCCAAGAGGATCATTTCCATGCACTCGTCCTTGGTGGAACTGAGCTTCACATCGGCATTCCCAGTCGATCGCAAATAGCCTCGGAGCTGAGACAAGTCGAAATCTCGAAGCTCATCAGGTGGTATTGCCTCCACAATGTCTCTCATGGTAATGTCCTGGTATTCAGGACTACTCCAGACATCATCTTGGGCATAGCCATACTCGACACGATGTACTTTCATGTCAACGTCGGCGCTCTGACCGGGTACGTAAGGAAGCGGTGGGACGTCTTGCTGCTTGAACCAAGCAATCCCTGCGACCTCATCTGTGCGGCGAGGGGGGTTGCCAGCAGACGCAGCTGGCGTGATCTGAACGGAGACCAAATGACCAGCAATGGCGAACTGCTCTGAAGGTCCTGCAATGCTGGATGAGATCGGCTGCTGATCTCGCGAGGTATCGACAGGTGCCTGCTGTGCGGTGGATGTCTCGGACTGCGGCAGGGTAGGCGAAGCAAAGCTGGTGGAGTCGTCCGCAGGTATTTCTGAAACCTGGCTGGGCGAAGCAAGAGAAGTCTGCTCGACACTTGGTTTGGCGATGTCAGTAACGTTCTTGATCGACGTATAGCCAGCCGGCAGCAGGTCTCCAGGACGCAGTTTCGTATGGTCATCAATAACCTTTTGAACGAGCTGCAGCAGTTCCACGTGGCTCTTTCTCGTCACTACAATTCCATGAATTTTCAGCCACTCAGCCAGTTGGCTAGGATGCAATTTGTCCATCTTCGCTTCCTGGCAGCGGGCTATCATCTGCTCGTTCTTAGGGATGGGACGGTATGGACTGCCGTCTACGAACTTTGTGTCCGCATCGACGGGCAGCGCCCAATCCTGAAGGTTCTGCGGATCATATCGTCCAGTTTTCTTGGCATGGCTGTTGACTTCGTCACCAGATCGCTTCTTTGCAAGATTGCCGTCTTTAGGCTGACAGACGTTGCTTGATCCTTGGACTTTCGAATCACTCGGCGGGAGCTGAATTGGTGTCTGCATAAGCCTAGCAGCTTTCTGCAGGTCATTCCCTGTTCCAACGCTTTTGCGCTTGCGAGAAGCCACAGTCTCGTGCTTGGAAGTTTCGACATCATCATCGTCCTCGCCGAAGAGTTCCTTGTTCAGACTGGGAGCCTGATGTGTTTTCTGTCCTTCGCTCTGTTCGCTTTGACGATCGATCTCTGCTTGGGTTGCAGCACGAAAAGCATCTTTGCTATAAATACTGCCATCCTTACCTGCTCGAATGACGTTCTTCGAGCGATTTACAGCACCAGACCCAGTTTCGCTGTCACTGGAACTGCTGTCAGAGTCAGAGGATGTCTCGGATTCTTGCTTGATCTGAGTGGAGTGGCTCATGTTTACGTCGGCTTCTCCGTCATCGTCCTCTGAGCTACGGTCCTCCTCCTCTTGGCCTTCGTCCTCCTCTACTTGATCCGAATTACCGTCGTCCTGGTCGGTTTCTGACTCATAGTCCTGCTCCACGCTCTGGTCATGCTTCCTCTTGAGGGTGGTCAGGCCTGGGATCGTCTTGACAGCAGCACGATATGCTGACAGAGACAGCATAGGCGCTTTGCGAGGAGTATATGTCTTTGCAGACGCCCTGCTAGACAACGGAAGCGTTTTGCCGGCGCCAGATTGTGGTGTGACCACCTTCATTTTGTCGTGTGCGTATGTCCTCTGCTGGATCGGTAGTACAGAAGTGCTTCGGTGGCAGAAAGCTCGGACAGTCGAATGGTTAGGAAGTGGTGTGTCGAGATCAAGTCGCTAGTTGCGCAGCAGAGCTAAATAGATGTTTTGCGGGTATCGATCATCACAGGACATTTGCGGACATGTGGCATGTGCCACTCGCGAAAGCTCACTTGATTCTCGATATATTCACTCATGATCAGACCTTCCTCGGGATTGTGGAGACCATCTTGTGATAGCTAATCGACCAATAGCATCCTTTCCAGCCTGAGATTCTGTCAAAAGCGCAAGGTGAGTGTAACAGCATCCGCATGCATGTGAAATTGCGCTCCGTGAGTTCTTGTGAAATGCCTTCTGCTGATAGATTCCAGGCAAAGCACGTGCGGCTGAGGCCAGTGCCGGCCGATCTCTCATCGTCTGGTGTCATGAGTCTACTGAGAAGCAGTCAAGCATCAAAAAGTATGATACTGAGTATTAAAAAGCTTATCCGGTCATAGCATACCTATATCATCAGTTTGGATTACAGTATAATGAGAGATTGGGTAGTTCGAAGTTGTGTGACATCTGCATGGCTACCACTTGTGAAGGAGGCCCAAATACGAGGTGGACTTCCAGCAACAAACATTCGTGGAGAAAGAGGACAACGAAGCCATTGCGTCCCCAAGGCAGTGTTTGCCCACGCCAGAGTGGTCGATGTATTGCAATCCATCATCTTCCACGCTCTTGCATATTTCCCTTTGGGGCCGGGCGCCTCTAGCTAGCGACCCTACGTGTATGAACACTTTGTGAGCGATTTCAGTGTTCCATGCAATGGTCGGTTGGAGGATCTCGAGGTCGCTGTCGTGGGAGAGACGGATGGTGCATTGACAAGACGAGTTGAAGACCTCAAGACTTGTTTACGAACACGCGTGAGGATAATGTTGCTTGGCGCTTACGTACACATCCAAGGAGCAATGAACTTTGCTTCGTGAAGATATCTGCAGGCCTATTCTTCTATCGTACTTGCATCCTACTATTTCACGACACTCCAGCTCATTCATCTATGTTATGAATGCGTTCTATCGCAAGAGCTTGATTCTACGCCTTTGTACTGGCCTGCGAAGCTACCAGGTCTAAGACCCTCCAAATCCATACCGCCCTGTACCGTACCACGGCAACTGCTCCGGAACTATTGCCCAAGTCTGCTCTGGATGCGACTGCATACTATCCTGCGCATTCGAGCCGGGAGCTTGATTTCGGCCAGGCTGCGCCTGTGTATCTTGAGCCTGCTCAGGAGGTGCGTAGACAGCATTTGCTTGCAAAGGTCCGCCCATTTGAGTCCATTCCCTCTGCCCAATGTCTGAGTCGCTCGTCTCCGCCTCTTCGTCATCTGCACCTGTTAGATCATTGAGCTCTTGAGTCTGGATCGCAGATTGCTGCCGCTGAACCATCGGGCCTGCTCCGGTAATCTGCTCGGATTGGGATCCCTGCTTTTCCATGCTCAAGATCTGAAGCCCACCAACGACCTGAGGTGCTGCGAGGAGCATGGTCCGACATTCATCCTTCTTCGTATGGCTTCTGATGTGCTGCTGTCCGAAGCTGCGAAGAATGCCGCGCATCTGGCCCGCAGTGAGCACATGGTGGCCTCCCGCTTCGATGAGCGTGACAACGCGTCGTAAAGTCACGTCATCATTGTCTCTTGGTGACCATACGGCGTCTTTTGAATAGCCGTAGTTGATTGCGACCACTTTCATATCGAGTTCCAAGTCCATCCCGGGCGTGTACTGGTGGTCTGGTACATCTCCGGGATCGAACCAGGCCCTGGCTCGTAGGGGATCAGCAGGGCGGCCATAGTGTTTCCTTTCGTCATGGAGATATGGTATGATCGGGACTGAGATCGACTGCCGGGACACCAGGCTCGTGCTACGGCCTTGCTGTGGATGCTGGGAGGCCGTCGGGCGAGTGATTCGAGGTTGTGCAGGCACGGCGGAGCCCACGGGCACTGGAAAGACTGCGGAGCTGAGTTCATGTTTCGCGTTGGCCCGTTGATTCCACTCCGGCTCAGCGTAGCTGCCCGGATTTGGTCCCGCGGACTGGATATCTCTGCCGAAGGACTGGTAGAAGTTCCCGGACATAGCCAGCAACACTCTATCATCGTGTTCTTCATCTCGGTATGGAGAATCAGTCTCAAGAGACTGTGGTGAAAGAAGTTGCTTGACTGAGGTGTACCCATGAGGGAACAAATCACCGCTCACGACATCTTTGAAAGTCTCGTTGCCGACCAGGACTTCCATCTGGCCTTCCATGTCGAACTTGGTCATGTGTTCCGGGTCGAATTGACCATGAATCTGAAGCCAGGCCCTCATCTGCTCGGAAGTAAAGGCGCTGCCCAAGTCTTTCTGCTTGACCACCACCTCTTCGTTGAAAGGAATCGGTAATGGTCCATTCTTGCCTTTGATGAATTGCCGCTCCACCGTGCCAGATAGCTTATCAGTCAATAGATGGTCCTGACTCTTCTTCCTTTGCTTGGAACGATGGGCCTTCTTCTTGCGCTCTCTGGTTTCAGGTTCGGCGACTCCTGCCTTCTCCGCTTGCTCCTCCGGCTCACCTGAGATGTGAGCTTGAGCACCGGCTCCTCTCTGCGCAGCTGAGTCATCCAGTTGGTCCTGATATCGATCTGCGTCTCTCGGTGCTGGTGGTACAACAGGAGGTAATGCCAGCTTGAAAGCAGGCTTCGTCGCAGAGTTTTCACCTGATATCCCAAGCTCATTGTGCTGGCCCTTCTTAGCTGCCTTTCTTGGAGGAAGGCTGTTGTCCGGTCCATTTTCGAAGTTCGCATCGTTTGGAAGTCCATCAAGATAGTCGTCGACCTTGCGCTTCAACGTTCCTTGACGATCTTCAACTTGGGCGTCCACATCTTTTTCCCCGAAGAGAGAATCACCATCATCAGAAAATGCTCCTCCTTCAGCAACTGGTGAGCGATCTTCAAATGCTTTCAAGGCTGCCTCCAAGTCTGCCTTCTTCCGCTCTTCCTCCTCGACACGCTTCAGCTTGTCCGCCTCTTGCCTTGCCTTCTCGTCATACTCGTACTTGGCCCTGCTCAGTTCTTTCAACATGAAGGACTCGCCTGGCAAGTAGTTCTGGCTGGTGAAGTCGCGAGCAGCTTTCGCAACAGCCTTTGGGACCTCCTGCGCGAAGTACTCCGGGCCATTCTTGAATCCCAAGTTGTGGAAGACAGACTTGATCATGCCATTCTCAAGCTCCTCAACGTCGCAGTCCTCAAGATTGTAATCCAGGTAGAGCATGATGGACGCAACCTGCTTGCCATACCCAATAGCATTTGCAGCCTTGCCGGCGCTGAAGTCCACAAAAGCGCTCATGAGCTTGGCGGACTTGCCAAGATCGATGTCGTGCTCGCTGCAATCATTGAGCGCAACCAAAATCTCTTGGACACGATCATTGATCTCTTTGGTATATGGATGACCTTCGTTGTAGACGTCGCGGAAAAAGCCGGTAATGGTGCCAATCATTCCAAAATCATCGTACTCCAGCTCGATTTTCGCTGTGAATGGGTCGAGACCGAAATCTCCAAGCAGTCCATCTGGCTTGGGATGTTCGATTTCGTCCGACTCGAGATCATCTTCAGCGGGCTTCGACTGAATGTTTTGCGTTTTGCTCGGAGCGACACTGGCTGGCGCCGCCTTTGGGCTATCTGAGTTCGTCTTTCGAAGTCGCGGTCGGCCATCACTAGTCAAAGAGTACTCAGTCCCGGCACTGGTCTTCTTGTAGCTAATGGTTCTCGCCATGGCTCCTGTTGCGTTGGTATTCCACCTTTTTCTGACCAATGTGTAACAAGAAAGTCAAGTTGCAGTGGAAGAAGACGCGCTAATGACAGTCGCGGACCTTCGAATAGCACGAGACATTCGGCAAAGAGCTGCATGTGCCTGCCAAACTTCACCTGCGGTCCGACTCCTTCACTCAGACTAGCCGAAAAGGGAAGTGAACAGCACGTGCAGGTCGGGCAATTGCGCGCCATCACAGGCAATGCAGTGGAAGGTAAGCGTACGAGCGGGACCGCGTTCATAGGAGAACCGCACATCTTCGCTACTCATGGCTATAGCTTGTCGCGTTGTAAGGCCAAGCAACTCTTGCTGTCTTAACAATTGCGAGAACTTGGGTAGAACCTTGTGCTTGAGTGGTAGAGGCAGCAATCGTCGAGCCATCTTGATGAGAGGCGCAGAGTCTCACTGCAATCCTCAGACGGTAAGGAACGACTTCCGGTTGGAAATAGATCTCAAAGGTAGGGTATAACCTGCTGTATGTGGTAGTATACTGAATCCAAGAAGCGAGCGATAACGGTGAGACGACAGTGAACTCACTCCAGCACTTGTTGATAGAACACCTGTATCCTACAGCAAACAATCATCTCCTTGCGAACAAAGGATGTAGACAATTCCAACGTCCCGAGTATCTCAACAAAGGCCAATCATGTATCATCCTAGCAGACTCCTTTGCAAGCGACACCACCTTTTGACAATCTTGAAGCCAAATCATGCCAACAAGAGACCTCCTGCGCATCATCTCAGGCGCACCTTGAGCACGACCTTTCTCGGCTTGACGTCGATCATGAAGTTCTCTTCCCCCTCGCCTTGCTCATTCGTCTTCAATGCGCCACTCTCGTCCCTCTCTTCAGCGACGGCTGGCGCCGTTGCTTCCGGCGCACGATCCTCTTCACCGTCGACATCCATGCTCATCTCCCTCTCCAACTCCGCCTCCAGTTCCTTCGCCATCTCGTCCACCTCCTGCTTCCGAATTGCCCCCTCCATTTTCCGACAATACTCCTTCTCATGAGGCTCCATCACGCCCTCAGTCTCCCTATACACCTTCGTGACAGCACCCTTCACAATCCTATAGAAGTCCTCCGGCAGCGCCAAATTACTGATCGACACGGTAATGAAGCCCGTATACGACACAGAAACCAGAGCACGGACTTGGCCTTCATCGTCTTGCATTGGTGCGAGATCGTGTAGTCGACCAAGCATCATTTTTGCTTCTTTGCCGTAGCAAGTCGCTGTATAAGATTCGGTCGGCTTTTTAGGGTGGGTGAGGTAGTAGAAGGGCCCGATCCATGATTGAAAGAGAGTTGAATCTGTGATCTTGGTGGGTGTCACGCCGAAGTTGGGAAATCCATTGCTGTCAGATAATGGTGTGACGCCGGCGCCAGTGATTGTGTCGTTGACTCGATCGCGTAGCTCTTCGCAGTATTGCTTTGCGTTGGAGTATCCAGTGACCTCAGCTGTAATTGCGCCTGTGCCGCTCCGGGTGATCTTCAATTGCATGGTAGGTAGGCAGATCCCGAGGGCTTTGATCGTACCGAAGACAGCGATGCCGCGAGCAGTGAAGCGCTTCTCGTTGTGCGGGATCGGTTTCTTTTTGAGACTTTCAAGATGAATTGACACCTCGCTCATTTCGGTCATCTTTCGGCGGTTTTTGGCGTCTTCTGCTGCGTCTGCCTCAGCTTTCGCACGCGCAGCTTCAGCCCGAGTGCGCTGGAAGACGCTGTAGTCGAGCTCGTCCTGAGTGTCCTGCTTTTGGTCGAACTTGTCATCAAGAACATCCGCCTCTTCGATGACACAGTGGATCTCGGTCTCGCCATCAGGATACCGATAGACTGTCGCGGTTCTTACTTCGACTGCGGCGCAAAAGAATTCCACAAGTTGGCCATAGGTGTACGCTTCGATCTCGACATGCCGGCCTTGCGAGGGGATGAATGTCGACAGTGCAAATTTCGTGAACATCGCATCAGTCTCATTGATGAGCTTCTGCGGTATGCGTCCACCAATGTCGCCCTGTAGCAAATGTTTTGCGATGGTAGAGACTCGATGCTGGAAGTTCTCGGAGGGCTGTGATCCACGAACGTAGCCGTCCAGCCTGCACGTATCTTCGCCGACATCACTGCGCTGCATCACTAGTGACGCCGAGAGCGGACTGATGTTCGACTCGGCGTAGATCTTTGACAGAAGAGTGTCTTCGTACGTCGCAACGATAGCTTTTCCCGAGGCATTCATTGCCTTTGTAGCTGCAGCAGCCTCATTTCTAGCGCGAGCTGCTGAAGTCGCGGCCTCGATTGCGCCTCGAAAATGAGAAGTCTTCGCTCGTTTCTGCGGACGCGGGCGCTCCATATTGCAAGGTAACGGCGAGTGTACCAAGTTCGGCGTTGAAGCTCCGCAGAAGTTGAATCTCCTCGAGAAATTCGCTTATGCATGGCCGTTTCGGCCTGTTCCGAGTAGGCGCTTCACTAGCGCGAAATGAAGTGAATTGTTTCACGCTGCTGAAGTCGCTGCATCTCGACGCTTCTGCGCCGGACCAAGAACAAAGATTCTAGAAATTGGAGCAGGAGCATCGTCGAGGATGGCCATTGTGCGAAGGTTAAATGCGAATGGAGAGGTTCAATTTCGAATCACTTATCATTCGCTCCGAAGACCACAATGAGGCCGGAAATACCTATCACGATGTAGGCACCCTAGAACAAAGCCAGAACGGGAGGCCAATACAACTGGAGGTGGAATCCGGCTCCAAAACACTTGTCATTCGCTCTAGCTATGCACGCAGTCCGAAACCTCCAAGAAAGGACACCAGCATCATCGCAACGGCCTTTAGTCTAGAGCAATTGGCTCTTGAGTCGATCCAAGAACAGGTGACTTTGGTCTATAATCACCACCGCTCAGGACCGGTGACTTTGGCCGGTATCCGCCAGCAGCAGCTCCATTCGCACCGCGACCATTGGAGACCCCAGATCTCCCGCTAGAACCACGGCGGACCTCCCCACCATAGAGCTCCGCAAACCAATCCTTCTTCTTGATGTATCCATACCACATCATGATGTGGTTAATGCTCTGCTCCTTCTTGTCTTTTGACGTGGCCTCGCGAGCGCCAATGACGAAACGAGCAAACTCTCGAAGGGTCGGAGCGCTGAAGGAGCCCAGGTTATTGCGCTGGACGGCTTGGATGACGGCCATTGGGCTGGGAGTGCCGGCCTTGGCTGATGAGGGGACAGCGAGGATGGGCTCATTCCATTTCGCGGCATTGTTGGCGTGTATAGCGTCTTCGACAGTGGCTCGCGTTGGTTGACAGCGCTCCGCGGGAGCGGTCGGTAGCGAGGTAACGGACATAGATGCGGCCGGCGTGGAGGCCATGGCTGGACGCGGAGTGGCGGCGCGTGAAGCGACAGGCTCCTTCTTCGTCTCGACCTTGGCCTTCTTGGCAACGTACTTCTTCTCCGCCATGGCAGCAGTGCCGTACTTCTCGTCAAGCTCAGAACCATGCTCGGACAGGAAGATGTCGATGGCGCCCTCAATGTGGAGTTTGGTGCCAGTGGTCGGTTGGCCTTGAATTCTAAGCCAAGCTCTAAGGACATCGAGGTCGTAGTAGTCGATGTTTCCATTCTTGTTCGCATGTATAATCTCCTTGTTGAATGGAATCTCCTTGGAGTTGTGCTGAAGGTCGTAACGACGCGCATTGGGATTCTCGCTCATCTGGTATGGCGCATAGTGCGGCGGGGGAACGAAATTCTTGGCTTCCTCGCGACGCCTAGCGTCGTTCTTCTTCCATACCTCATTAGGATTCGGCATTAGTGCTCCTGCTGGGGCAGGATTGGCAATGCGGCCCTTGTAGCCAGAGAGGATGCTGTTCGCTGAAGAAACGAACTCGGGCCGGATGCCAAGCACGTCTGGGGCAACGAAGTAGTCAGGGTTGGTGAGGCGAGGGTCTTTGTTGGTGGAAGCCGTGATCTTCGAATTGGTCATTGGAATGACATCCAACCCGTTGGAAGGACGAGAAGTGGATGAAGAGCCAGACTCTTGCTTGACGAGGCTTGTGCTCTTAGAAGAAGAAACTGGCTTGGGCGGCAAAGCGAGGCCGATGAGCTTCCTGACCGGCTGTACAGCGCTATTGTCGGTGTAGGAAAAGTGCTTTGGGGGTTGGCGCAAGTTCTCCAAGATCTTGTTGCACTCGCGCTGCGTGCGCTTGGCTTCCTTCTCCTTGACTGCTAGCACCTTCGCTCTAGCAGCTTTAACGTCGGGATCGTCGTCACCAAAGAGGTCAGCGCCAAGCGCATCGTCCATACCGTCTTCATAGCCAACTTGCGCCATCAACTCCATTCGGTTGCTCTCCTGCGCGGCAAGTTCATTTTCGAGGATGTCGCCGGCGATGTCCTGAAAATCCTCGTGGTCCAGGTCCATACCGTATTGCTGGTTCAGAGTTGGTGCTTTCTTGAGAGGCGCAATCTTACGATCCTTGATCTTGTTCGTGCCGGCCCTCGAGTCTTGATCTTCAGCCTTGCGCTTGAGAGTGTTCTGCTCGGAGCGCTTGGAGCCGAAGTCGATAGGTCCGGAGAGAAGAGACATCTTGGCTGATTGAGTCTGGCTTCAGAGAGCGCGATAATGTGGAAAGAACCCTGTTTGTGGTATCTGTCTCAGGGATGTGTGTTCGAGCGCGGGTGTATCGAGCAGGAGTGGGCTTTCCTTTGCTGTTCGGGCGCTTGCAAGGAAGAGGAGATGTCTCAGTTTGCGTATGCAGGATGGCGGTTGTGTGTTGTCTCGAGGCTGTCGATGTCGAAGCTGAAAGAAGGAGGGAGAGTTCTGGCAGAATTCGCGTTGAAGGTGTAGTCGCGCAAGAGGTCGGGAAAGTGAACTGACGTCACAATCTTAGATTTAGTATTGGCTCTCGCCAGTGAACAGAGCAGTTGGCGCAACAATAGCAGGCAATGCAGCGAACAATAGAGCAGTCATTCGAGTATGCTGAGCGACCGCGGGCGAGTAAATCGGCCGTCAGTTGACAATAGCAGCTATTGAGCGGCGATGTAGCCCAAGCTCGGGGTAACCCATGTAGAGAAGGTTCAATTATGTGGTTTAGCCTCCAGGTGTATGCGCATACCAAGCCAATAATTACGAGACTGAGGACGCGACCTGCATCAACCACTGCAGTGGACAGACACGTACTCGAATGGGATGAGAAGAGGTCGATGGGATCGCAGGTCGCGTGAACAGCACCAGGTGCGAGTATCGACCGCCAGTCTCTCGCAGAGCTCTGCACACCGTCACTGCTGTTTCCAAGGGTCTCGAACATGCTATGATCCCTCGGACAGTAGTCCATATGTCCAGGCCGTCTGGAAGAGGTCGTGAAGGCTGAGGAGTGGTCAGTCACGTGACTTATATTGAGTCTGGAGGCTACCTACATGTGCCTTCGCGATCATTCTGCGGGATGTCTGATCAATGTGGAGCATTGTTGGGTCCAGAAACACCATTCCACGCCATACCTCAAATCATCCAAGCGTCCCGTGGTCCGCATACATCTACTTCTCCCACATCTTGTGTGGACCAGGTCTGGTTGTGACACCGCAGCCTGCCTCATGCTGATTGATCTCTCAAGGCTTTTTCGCGTCCGTCGTATTCGATCTTTCATTTCTTCTCCTCCGCGCCGGCTTTCTTCCCTTTCTTCTTACTCTTGGCCTTCTTCCTATCTCTCTTCTTTAAGCTCTGCATGCCGGCCTTGCATACCTCAGCATATCTAGCGAAAAAGGAGTCGAGATCGTCGGGCTGCACTATGGTCGAAAGCTTGATCTTGTCCTTGTTCTTGACGCGATCTTTTGATTGCGACTTGCCGTCGGTCGCCCGGATAATTATTGGCAGAGGTTTGGGAGGATTGAGGTCCCATAGCGGGTCGTCTGCTACTTTTTGGCCTGGTGGAGGACTTGAGGCTGATGTGTCGAAGGTTACTGTAACATGTCAGCATCCGCATCCCATACATGGAAAGCTCCAGTTCTATACATCTTTTCTGCGTGAGGAAGACCGAGCCGTGGCCTTTCTGTTGTGTCTTCTCGATGAGCGATGTAAGCTGGACGAAGAACTGCTCCATGTTAGCTATTCGGCCTAGGAATTCGATTCTCGTTATCTTTACCTCGTCATTACTTAGGTGTTCCTTGGGCATTTTGGCGGTATACGATATGTCGTCAAAGGGTACCTCCGTTGTGTGTCGTTGGAATTGAGTGCGGTTCACGCTCCCCCACATGTGACGCCGATCGCCAAAGTCTCCACTAAAATTTCATTAGCCGCGATATCTTCGTGCTCTCTTCGCGACAACGACATCGATATGCTACGATGAGCCGCTTTCCGGGTCCAAAGCTGCCGAAACAGCTGCTAGATCAAGTCGCCGATGGCCGAATTGGGAAGCGAAACTACCAGCAGGAAAGGAAGGACAGGCGGAAGCAAGAACGTACACAGAAGAAGCAGGCGCGAGCGGAGCCTAGAAATCGCAATGCTACGAGGCCGCGTGAGGATGAGGCGACTCCAGCCGTGAAGGCAGTGTCGAGAGTACCGAAATCGAAAGTGGTGCCACAGAAGCCTGTTCGGAAGCAGAAGGAGCAGTCTCCAGAACGGGAACAACAGCCAGAACCCGACGAGGGCGAGAGTGAGGAGCAAAATTCTGAAGGTAGCGATGACGAGGAGGACGAGCAGAACGATTACTCGCGAGCGCCGGTGGTACCAAAAGCCGTAAAGGTCAAGCTGGACGAAGATGATGACGAGATTGCGAGGCTCGAGAAAAAGCTCGGCATTAAGAAAGGCAGAAAGAAGGTTGGCGACGACGAGCTAGATTGGCTGGTTGGTGGAGGCGACTCCAGCGACGAGGGTGGTACTACGCCAGGCAAGAGGAAGAGAGTGGCTCCAGAAGATGACGACTGGTTGAAGCAGAAGCGATTGAAGGCTAGCAACCCGACAAAGCAAGTTCGAAAAGTCGAGGAGGCTAAGGATGATGAAGTCGACAATGAAGTCGACGATGAATCGAGTCTCGACGAAGAGGGCGAAGACAGCGCTCTCGAAGGGCTAGCCAACCCATTTTCTGACGATGAGATCTCAGAAGGCGACTTCGAAGGCTTTGAGGAAGACGATGTGGAAGTGGCAGTTACAAGAAAGCGCGAAAATCCCTATGTCGCCCCAGTCGCACCTTCCGCCGCCAAATATGTACCTCCCTCGCTCCGAAAAGCAGCGAATTCAGACGAAGAAACGCTCAAGCAGTTACGTCGCCAAATGCAGGGAAACCTGAATCGCCTTTCAGAGACCAACATCATCTCCATTCTTGCGACCATCCAAGAGCTATACGCAAAGAACGCTCGGCAGCATTGTACTACAGTTCTAGTGGAGTTATTGCGAGAGCGAGTGGCCGACCCTTCAGATCCCGGCGATAATGCCTTGATCTTGTTCGCTGGTTTCGCAACAGCTCTTTACCGGGTTATCGGCACTGACTTTGCTGCGCAGCTACTGGAAAGCCTAGTCAACGAGTTCGATAGGAGTCAGGCTGCTGAGGGGAAACAGACCTTGAACATTTTGTCCTTTCTCAGTAACCTTTACGTCCTCCAGACGATCGGCTGCGAGATCATCTTCGAGTACATCAAGCTCCTTCTTGGCGATTTCACCGAGGCAAACACTGTACTCTTGCTCAGAATCGTAAGGATAGCTGGGCAGCAACTCCGACAAGATGATCCTTCCGCATTGAAAGACATAGTCCTGCTACTGCAGCGAAGTGTAGCAGCTGCTGGCGGCGTTGAGAAGCTGAGTCAAAGGACCAGAGTCATGATCGACTTCATTCATGATTTGAAGAACAATCGGGTGAAAGCGAATCGTGGACCGGATGCTACTGCTCAAGAACATATGCAGCGCATGAAGAAGACGCTCAGTACGATTAAGAACGCTAAGACGAGCGAGCCCCTGCGAATCGGCTTAGCAGACATTCGCGATTCGGAGAAGAAAGGCAAATGGTGGCTCGTAGGTGCGAGCTGGCGAGACCCAGCCAAGATGGCAGGAAACGCTTCTGCGGCACAAGCGGGCTCTCAGCCCTCCGGTTCAGTCGCTGGCGCTTCAGATGATAGTGACGACTCGGAAGCGGGTGTCGATCTGAACGCTCTTGCCAAGGCTCAGGGCATGAACACCGACGTGCGAAAAGCCATCTTTATATCAGTGGCGGGCGCGGTTGATCCTCAGCATGCACATCTTCGGCTCATGAAACTCAATCTGAAGAATAAGCAAATGCTAGAAATACCTCGGGTTGTCATACATTGTGTCGGCGCAGAACCCGTGTATAATCACTTCTACACACTAGTCGGGCTCAAATTCTGCTCAGATCGCCGCATGAAGAAGGCTTGGCAATTCGCGCTGCTCGATATTCTTCGACGATGCGGCGAAGATGCTGCCGATGATGAGGAAGCTGAAGTCAGCGACGAATTGAGCGTCAGACAGGTCTACAACATTGCAAAGCTGTACGCCACTCTGATTTTTGAGGGCCTTCTTCGCATCTCAATTCTCAAACCGATGCGTTTCGCGACACTTCAGCCGAAGAGTCAAATCTTCGCAGAAGTCCTAACCACGACGTTATTCGTCCTTTTGCGCAAGAAGGCCGGCAAGGAGAAGTTTGGCAGCTCAGTCGAGGAGGTCTTTGGTGAAGCGCATTATGTGCCCGCGCTGGTCAAAGGCTTGGCATATTTCATCGAAACAGTGATGCCTGGATCGGATGTGCCCACAAAGAAGGAAAGGAAGGTCGTTGATGCAGGTTGCGAATATGCTAGCTCCGCGCTCAATGATGAGTCGAAGCAGTCGAAGGCCATGTCCGGTGCGGGAGACGACGATAGTGAAGTGGAAGGAAGCATCGAGGTAGACTGGGATTGATAGGGCTGGCATACTTCATCGAAATAGCGATGCCTGGATCAGCTGTGCCTACGAAGAAGGAGGGGAAGAAGTTCGTCGATGCAGGCTGCGAGTACGCTAGCTCCGCGCTTCACGATGAGTCCAAGCGGTGCGAGTCCAGGTCCGGTGCGGATGGCGATAATAGTGATATGGAAGTAAGCATCGAGGTAGACTGGGATTGATAGCTAGATTCAAATACCAGCCTTGGTCTCGCAGTCGCATTCCGCGATATAATCTCAGCCGCACCGTGGAAGGAAATGCCACGAGCCGTGTCTTCGGAACTCTTTGCAATGCCAAGGTGCGACATACCAAAGCAGCCGCCAAGCGCCTGTGGAGCAGGACGAGTCGGTTACACTGCACGATCAGCTCGCAATTTGCAACTCAGCCACCTGAAAATGCCAACCTCCTGGAAGTTCTCCCTCTTTCATTCATCTCTACACCACTCCAGCTCAATGCTTGGAAGAAGATTCGAAAGGCACGATGATGCTCAATGTCGCCACAGCACGGGAAAGCAACGATAATACAACTCAGACATCTACTGCCACACAATATCTCTTAGCAAAAGATCTCCGACCAAAAAGACTATCACGATGGCAAGGCTGGCGCTTTGGTGTCGCCATTGCAGCTGCAGCAGCGTGTACGGTTCTGCTGACGAACATCTTGCTCGTGGTCATAGTAGCGGCGAAGTCTCCCACGAATGACGGCATCGCGACTGTACACGAGGGTGACTGCAAGGTGGTCACATATTGGTCGACAGGATTGCATGTGCTCATCAACATTTTGAGTTCTGCGCTTCTGGCAGCATCGAATTACACAATGCAGTGTCTGGCGGCTTCATCAAGGAAGGAGATTGAGCACGCTCATGGTCAGGGCGATTGGCTGGATATAGGACTGCCCAGCTTGCATAATATGATCCATGGTTATCTACCGACCCGTCGAGTAGTGGCATGGTGGATGCTGTGCTTGAGCAGTTTACCGATTCACTTCGTGTTCAACTCTGTGCTGTTCAAGGCTACAGCCGCCCTGAGGAATGGTAAGCCTGGGAGATTGTGAAGACGTTTTCGTAGCTTGCACTGATTCGTTCCCGCAGTTGACACAGATTTGGTTTCGTCTGACATCTTCACGGACCAAGATCTTAGCACCTATAGTCGATGGTCGCATGATGTGGAGTGGAACTGTACCAGCGCAGGCTCAACGTTCGACTCATGCTGGGACGATGGAAATTCAGACTTCTGTTCTGGCATCGTGGCGTCTAGTTCTTTTTACGAACCAGCTTGGAATAACTCAGCCTCATACTACTGCGCTTCTCCCGGCGATTCGTATGATGATTTCGAACCAGCGCCACAGGCCAGAAATGCAACATGGTCATGCAAGACTTACTCTCCCTTTGAGCCCGATCCTGACGACTCAACCAAGACTTATAATTGTAGCCTGGGACTGGATAAACAGATCAAATATCGCAAGCTTGAACTTCTTCTGGACTCGGTCTCATCTCCGAAGGTGGACAACCTCACGAACTTGGAATGTATATCCGCCTACGCTCGAAGGTTCATCAGCGACCGTGGCCCATTGACACTCGTCACTAGTGACCTCCGCGGCAAAGACAGTGTCGGTTACATTGGAGAAAGGTGGGATTACTCTGACGACTATGGCGAAAACCCGTACGACTGGATGTGCCCGTACGGCTGCGGGGACGCGATCATTGATGAAGAGCCGGTCCACGCGTGCAACTTTTCATGCAAGTCCGGGGACATCGACAGTCTCCAAAACGAGATCCAAAAGTCTGAGAACTGGACCATCTCGACCGCTATCTATGATAGTAGCGATTATGGCGCTTGGTGGGAAGCAGATGTACATTCTCGCTTGCATGATACCTTTCAGATCGACTATTGCCTTTCTCCCCGAGTGAGCCAACGATGTAAGCTTCAGCTATCGTTTCACCTCTTTGCGATCGTGATTATCTGCAATTTCGTCAAAGCCGTGGCCATGCTGTGGACACTTTTCACCCTGAGGTCGACAACTTTGATCACTATTGGAGATGCCGTCACTAGCTTCCTGGATTCACCGGATCAACTTTTGCACAGCTCACCTAACGATCATATCGCGACCAACCACGACTCTTTATCTCAGACTCGTCGACGCTGGCATCACGCCGTCGGAAGGAGACGCTGGCTGGTCACTTTCGGTATCTGTTCGATCTCAGTGCTGCTTGCACTTGCGTTACTCATCTACGGCGCTCAACAGGTCGCCACATATCCTGATCGTATGATCACAAGTCAAGCTGATGAAAGGTCGCCGCTGTCCCGAGGATTTTCTGAACTCGATCCACAAGCTTTCATCGATTTCGGAAACATCATCAAAGATGACGAGCTGAGAGAATGGGCCGGCACATCTAGCCTCATCCTGGTTGTACTCATGGTCAATCTACCACAAGTCGTCTGCTCCGTGGTCTACTTCACCTACAATTACATGTTGACCATGATGCTACTCGCCAGGGAATGGAGTCAATATTACCTGACGAAAAGGCCTCTGCGAGTCTCCGACCCACGCGGCGAGCAGAAGTCTACCTACTTCCTGACAGTCCCCTACCGCTACGGTATACCCTTGATCGTGGCCAGCACGACATTACACTGGCTCATCTCCCAGAGCGTATTTTTGGCTCGCATAGAAACTCTCTCATTCGACTGGGAAACAATGGAACTCGACGCAAAGCCGGACACGAGAGACATGGTATCTCGTGGAGTATATTCTTGCAAGCCCATGCTTCTTGCCGTCCTACTTGGACTTGTCATGCTATCTGTGCTTGTAGGCATGGGCTTCAGAAGACTTCCGGGACATATGCCGATTGCAGGTGAGTGTACACAGATTTTGACGCTGCTCGCCATGACTTACACATGACAGGGTCGTCATCTCGAGCTATCGCATCAATGTGCAAAAGACCGGAAGATGACACTGATGCTGCGTACTTGCCGGTCAGCTGGGGTGAACTTGAGCATAAGTCGCCAAATTATCCATGTCACTGCTGCTTCACAAGCAAACAGGTCGGTACACCCTGCTTAACGCAGCAACGCCAAGGAAGAAGCGTCCACATGTGGGCCGACTAGAACGCTTCAGAGGTATGATCTCGGACAGCCGCACATGCTAAGTTCAAGAACTTCATTCACCTTACGGACCACGAAGTGCTGAACTAAAAGAATTCCATTTGCAGAACTGCCTTGAGAGCGACACTAATATCCTCGTCGGAAGCGAACGTCTCAGTACGGCGCCAGAATTCAACGAGTCTTGCGGTTGTAACTTGACAGATTTCGCTGTGTCCGAAGAAATGGATCGCGCTGAGCACTGCTCTTTTATGCAAGACCTCTGCTCTTTCAAGGTCTCCGATATCTTCGAATGCTTTAGCGAACAATTGAAAGCGCATCACGAGCGTGTGAGGCTCTTTGATACCAGACTGCTCTTTAGAAGGCAAGACTCGAGCTGCAAGCTTACTGACCAGCGTTGGAAAGTGCATTCGATTCTTCAGCAGAAACGGTGCGTGTAAAACCAGGTCTTGAGTCGTAACGATTGACTTGGCTTTCTTCCGAGGCCTGCCAAACCTCATCAAGTATGCCGCTTCACGCAAAACCTTGAGCGGATTCCTGCGCCTGACCATCAGATGCGTGCTGGCTAGACGTAACACTTTACACAAACCCTTCGATCGTATACGGCAGCGGAACTTCTTTGCTTGCTTGACGAGAATAAGATGTTGGCGGAAGAGAGCTTTCGCAGTCTCAGCTCTGTTCCCGGACATCACGCTCAAGGTCAGCAGGCAGGCTGCTTTGAAGTGTATCAGATCGCCTTGGAGGGCCTTCGCCAGTTTTCGAGAGCAGAGCCTCCTGTCAACCTTCCCAATCAGAGTCCGAACAATTTTCTCAGACTCGCCGATATTACCAAGCATATATTCGAATACTGCCAAGTTTCGTAGGAACCTCATTTGTGCGAGCTTTGCTGCCGGAGCCACTTGGCCGCGACATATTCTTCGAGCGTGTGGCATGAGCTTTGACCACTTTGTAGAGATCCGACTTCGGTCGGAAAGAGGGCCATCAAACTCATTTCTAAGGCAATCATTCATATCGGCGAGCGCTCTGGTCCGGAACAGCTCCAAAGTTCCGCTGCCACTAGGCCGAAGTACGAACTTGATATATGCGTTCATGCACACTTGAACGATGCGATGCATAGCATACGTTTCGCCAGTTTCCTCTTGCTGAATTAAGGACCATTCCAGAAGGACTCCGTGTGCCTCATCGCTAGCCAACATACCCTCTGACGGGATGCCTTGCCTTTCGAACATACTCATTACGCACAGCCTGAATGCTGCAACTGCCGAGAATTCCGCGATTCTTTGGAAAGTCACCCAAAGAGCCATGAGAATGGCATTATGGACATCTGCGCGTCGAATATCATGCCACTTGTGTGCAAGGTGCGCTACCCTGACCAGGTCGTCATTCGCGAACGCCTCCAGGTATGTCGTCAATGGTATTCGCGTCTTCGTGATACAAGCTGCGGCCTGTGTCAGAGCCAGTGGCACGCAGTCAAGTGTTTCCGCAAGCATTTGCAGCTGATCTCGGTCTTGTACCTGCGGGATACGTCGTGCTAGCAGCTCCATCGCATCGTGTTCTTCTAGGGGATCGATCACGCTCGCATTACTTTCACCTCCAGCAAGCTCGACTCCCGTGTGATTCCTCGATGTGATGAGCACGCAGCCGTGAGTCGACTGCGGAATATACCCTGCAACAGGATTCGACGCCTCCTCATTAAGTAGGACTTCTCGGTCATCGGCGTTGTCAACGATCATAAGCCAGCTACCATTGTCTGGGTTGGACAACCATTGGCGAACAGGCCTCAATGAATTGCCATGCTGATCTGCCAATCCGACAACCTGCGCTATCTCACCATAAGATTCGATGAATTTCGCCTCATTGTTAGCAGAAACCCAGAACACCCATCGATCAGGATGCTCTTGACTCCATCTATGCGCGAACTCAATTGCGATCTGAGACTTGCCGATGCCACCGAGGCCGTGAATGGCAAAACGATTGTGGTACCCATCTTTTCCGAGCTCCTCGGCGATCACCTTGAGAATATCCTCCCTTCCAACAAAATTTCTATCTCGACCAAACGGGATGACCGGTCTCGGACGAGGCTTCTCAGGTGGAGGTGGAACAGTATACTGATGATAGACGTCGCCGTAAACATCGCCGGCGTGTGATCTGGCATTTCCAGAAATCTGGAAGTTCTTGTATTCGCTGTTACGACTTGAAGACATGGAGTTTGTCCTGAGCTTGGGAACTTTTGAGGCTGCTCCTCCCATATAACAAGTCCAGCCTCGTCTGAAGCCTGAACAGTCTTGTCTCAGTCGAGCGTGCGCTTCTTTGAAAAGGCCCCATCTTTGTTGCAAACAAGCGCCCAGTGGACATTTCTTGCCAGGAGGAGAATCGTCTACACTGAACAAGCAGGCTGCAAAACTCACACCTAAGGGTATGTCGAAGCGAATCGAACAATGAACGGAGCAAGATATGCTTATAAAGGAACATATCTCGATGAATACTAATTCTAGAGGCCAGTACTGAAGCAGATGATCATGCCAAGTACATCGAACTGACCGCATCAGTGGCTGAGGTGCCAATTTGAAAAGGCTCTGCACTGAGCTCAGACGACACAAGCCTTTGACATCAATCTATGATTCCAGCGGATGTGTACTCTCTTTGGTAGATCAAGCATCATTTCCAGGAAATGCTACATCTGTCTAAAGTCAGTGAGGGAGACATCGCTATCGAGAAGAGTTCCCACGGGAGCTGAATGCAGACTTTTCACTTGGCAATGTCTAGCGCACAGTACGGTCTTTGCCCTTCAAGTCACAGCTCTGGCAAGAACAGATACGCACCGCTGACCTAAGGCTTACACATTCAATTTTTCGATCTCTCCTCTGATATCATGGCTACGATCGGACTGAATATCATGGAGCGTAACGTTGAACAGCGGTAGTGTATCTCGTGTGGCTTTCGCTCGCAAGATAAAGGAGATCTTCTTCGACGATCCAACCTTTGCGCTTTGTGATAAAGTGGCGTTGATGAGGGATGACGCTAGCTCCTGACCATGTGCTGTTCTCCATCTTCCAATGTGAGAGCCATCAAGCGAAGCCATTTCAAATTCGTCCCCAGCAGATTCGTCCCCAGCTCTCACAGCTTTGGCGCGCAAGGAAAGATCGTCAAATTTTGAACTGTGGCCAAAGAGCATGATGGAATTGGTGTCAAACGCGAGAGAATGAGTCACTCCAGTGCTGGATATCTGTCCCGGCATCCTACCGTCCCATCGTCTCGCTGCCCGGAAGAGCCAAACCCTCTCGCTGCCCAGATCTTCAACGACAATCCTCGTCCCCCAGCCTAGAAAGATTTTTCGGTACCGCACTGTACCTTTCGAAGCTACGAAGCCGATTTCTCAGAGGTAGTAAGTCACCATACGTGCAGAGTCTGCGTCGTCCGTTGCCTCGTACTCATCCCCGGAGCACCAGTCGCCGAAGATCGCGAAGTAACTCGGATCATAGCCCTTTCTCTTCCACTCATCGACCTCGTTGACAGTGTCGATGCCTTCCCAACTGCTCAACACTCTAATCCTCTCCTCCTTGCACTCGATATTATTGCCCCAGTGAAAATGTGCTTGCAGCTCCGCAAGGACGCCCTCGATTGTGTCACAGTCGTTTTGCTTCTCTACCACCTTCGTATCGAAATTCTTTTTCGCCGCAGCTAACTTGACCTCGTGCTTGACAAGGTCGACCTTGATCTCCTCGTCATGACTAAGAAAATCTACCTCCATGGCATCGAGTGACCATGTGCTGGTGCCTTGATCGTTCTTGTGTTTTGTGTGCTTGAATCTTCCGTACCAGAAATCGTATCCGCCAAGATCCTCACTGTCCTCGTAGTATGCAATGCCATTCTCTTGCCAGTAGGGATGATAAGGTACAGCATAGTCCTCGAGGGTGATGAATGGCATTCCGAAAGTGATCTCTTCGAACCCCGCTAAGACGGCAGAATCGAGCGTCCGGGTATGGTAATTGGAACTGCCTGGTTCGAGAATTGATGGGATAACCTGGAGTCGGCCATAGTTGCGGACCTTCTTCATGTCGACCAGGAGACCAGTGGCCTTTGTCTTCTTGGCGTTCCTGATCTCTTCGATCAGCTCGTCTCGGATTTGCGTACAGACCAGCTTGACATTCGCAAGCTGCTGCCAAGATGCTGTAGGGACAGCTTCGATGTCGATCGCGCGCTTGGTCTGCTGAAGCCCAGGAGTCGATAAGGAGAAGCGGTGAACTTTGACTTCGAGTACAGCAGGAATGAGGTAGCTGTAGATCCTGTTACGAAGCTCTCGCGGTAGCTGCGATAACAGGATCTCTGCAGGAGAGGTATTAGATGATAGCGAGACGTCGGTGGCATCCATGTCTGGTAGTATTGCAGTGGAGGACTCGAGGCGTAAATGTGGTCGGCCAACAGTATGGCTAGCGCGCTTGCGTATTTCCTCCGATGACTCGGTGACTGCCACAAAAAGCACAGCACGTGTTGAAATTGATGTCGACTGGTACTTCCATTCGAAGGTGTGGATGCAGGTTGAGTGCTGCGCTAGGCGGTGCGCGACGCAAAGCTGCCTTCAAGGTTCTGAGCACGAGCCACGCTCAGGCCTTCACTTCCATTCACATGCTTGCAGCTGTGCTTCACATGCCCCAGTTGCTGTTCATATGTGCAGACTTTGATCAGAAGCTCAGGAACCCGAGCATACCACAGCCTCTTCTAGTTTTTGGCGCTCTCATCCATGCTTGGCCCGACGCTCTTCCTTCCTCCTCGTCTGTATCTCGTAGCGGTATGGTGGCCGTCCTGTCGATCAAGACGTCATGCTTGATTTCGTCCTCTGTGTGCACAATCGCTCCCACGATCAAGACCAAGAGTACGAACGCCTGAGGTACGACTTCCAAGACAATCCTGAACACCAGCTTGCCATAGATTGGGTTGAAGTCCAGATTTGAAGAGAAGCTGCTGAAGAGCTCATAGACGTAGCGGACCGCAAGAGCCGGAAGAGATATTATGACAGCCCAGATCAGGGCCTTGCTGCTGTCACGCATGTACTTGAACGAAAGCCAGATAGTGACACCGCATAGAACCAGGAACATTGCGAAGAGGACGATCGCACCGATACGCAGCAATGTTGGGGCGTATGTAGGTGGGTCACTCTGCGCGGCCAACGATCCTAGAAGGATTTAGCGTGCACGCTTTCCCAGGAACAGCCTATGTATGTAGGAGCTGAAGAGGCAGCGCCCCAGTGAGTGGAGCCGTTGAAAATGTGCTGTCCTCATTACAGAGATGCATACTGATGCAATTGGCCGTTTTCACTGTGCTGTGCATGGACGAATTGCTCGCCATTGCTCGCTTCAATAGGAATGGCTGTGTAAGCAACGCTGCCAAGTCCTCATCTAGGCCACATTCTTCGTCGCTTGCGAGGTCATGAACGTTGCCTGAACGTAATATGCGGCTCGCGAGGCTGGGTCTCGTTGGACAGTATTATCTTGCGTTGCATGTGCATTCTTCAAGGGGAAGACAGTGAGTTTTTCCGACTTTATTTCGCGTTTCCTGCGCGTGTTGAGACTTCAGATCTGAGAGTCGCAAGTGGTCAAGAAGGATTGAGGGATCACTACCGCTGTATTGCGGCGATACCAGATCTATGGCTGATGTTCACGCTGCCCTGTCGGAACGTTCTCGTGTGGGCACCTCTCAACGTGAAAGTTGCGCAGTTGCGAAGAGGAAGTCTGAAGGCAACAAGGCAGCATCGGAGCGGCAGCACCCGCACAGCCGATCTCAAGCTTGGCACTTACCCACGGAAGGCACGAATCTCTGCTCCAGATCGGACTTTGCGAACTTCACGACTTCACGACAAGGAACGAACGTACTAACCACGCAGCAAAAATGGTCAAGTGTGAGTGTAAACGACTCCATAAACTCATCTCTATATGCTAATGACATTGCAGTCCTCAAGGTCGGCCGAGTGGTACGCGCGCACACGATTCTCCCATCGCAAATCCTATACTAACAATTCCTCAAGGCCATCATCTCCCGCGGTCGCTACGCCGGAAAGAAGGTCGTCATCATCCAGCCACAGGACAATGGCAGCAAGGCGCACCCATTCCCACACGCACTCGTCGCCGGTATCGAGCGCTACCCACAGCAAATCACCCGCCGCATGTCCAAGACCCGCCAGAACAAGCGCAGCAAGGTCAAGCCATTCATCAAGGTCATCAACTACAACCACTTGATGCCAACACGATACACTCTCGAGCTCGAGGGCCTGAAGGGTGTTGTCACCAACGAGACTTTCACTGAGGTCACCCAGCGCGAGGAGGCCAAGAAGACCGTCAAGAAGGCTCTTGAGGAGCGCTACTCGAGCGGAAAGAACCGATGGTTCTTCACCCCTCTCCGTATGTTGAGAATCAGTCCCGAAAGAGCTTGCAATGATGGAGAACATATACTGACTTGTGTGACACAGGCTTCTAAACGCATCGCATGGCGTTGGGGACGAACAGGATGTGCATTGAGCTCGCACTCTTTTCAGAGTAGCATTCGGCGTTTACGTGACTGTCAATCGCAGTCTACGGAGCATAGCAAATCACTATCAATTTGATAGCTGCAAAAGCTTTTCGCCTTCCAGTCTTCGTGACTGTTTCTATCTGCACACTCCTCGATTCTCTTCGATTCGCCAACTCCGCGTCCAAACTCGCCCTTTATGCTGGTACCGAAACCACGCCGTTATTTGTGCCACTGCGTCGTAAGCTGAAGCCTTCGGCGTCGCATCCCCACCCGTTCAATTCATCCTTGGCAATCCGTAGAAAGAGAGGTGAGTCTTCCGCCGGGACAGCATGATCGCTTGCCATCGCATCGACCACGCTGTGACGCCGAATCAGTTTGGAGTACGTGAATTCATGTTCATATGCCATTGTGCGACTCTGCCGTGAAAAGTCTGGCAAGGTTTATGCTCGATTCGTCTAGTGCCAAGCCAAAATCCCGATGAACCCTCGCACAAACACATTGCCGACGTACACCTAACACAATGAATCCTCCTGCAAGGCCGCGTAATGAAGTGACATTTATACTTTTATGTGCGACACCAGCAAAGAGTCTGGCATAGATAGCTCAACTGTCTCCCGAACCTCATCGTCGTAAGTAGTCATCACAACAATTCCACCACTCCGCTCCGCGCACAAATGCGCTTCACAAATCTCATCCGGCTGCCAAGCCACCTCATCCTCCTGCTCGCATCAACACCACTTCTCACAACCGCGTCACCAACATCCTCCAACACCACAACATCATGGTGCCTCTCCACAACAACCGGCACCGGACCCCTCTACCTCTTCAACCCGACTAAATCCTGCTCCGACCAAATCGTCACATTCACACCCGAGATCATGCAAGCGACAGATATCTGTCATTCCACGTTCCAGAAATACCAGTTCAAAATGTGTGGAAAGAATGTCACGCTGAGTGTGAATTTTGGTCCGAAGAGTGTTATGGGTTGTGGGCTTGTGATTGATGTTGATGGGGAAAGGTTCCAGGGTAAACCGACGAGTGAGAGGGATGATGGTGGAAGGTGTTATAGTAAGAGTTGTGGGAATGGGAAGAAGGGGATTAGAGAGGTGTTTGGGGTTTTTGAGTGGTTGGGGCTGCCGATCTGTGGGGATTGAGGTTGGGGAACAAGAGTGAGGGATATGGAGAAGTTATGGATAAGGAGCGTGTTAATGCACTGGCGATATGAGCTTCGAAGAACATCTAGGCTGCGCACTGCGATGCGGCAGTACTCTCGAGAAGAACGAGCGAGCTCAGCTAAGCGGAGCTGGACTGGTCGAGAAGAATGAGAGAATCGCGTTGTGGCTTCCTGCTACAACAACAGAATCTTGAAGCAAGCATGGCGCTTTTGTCTGGAAAGACTCAAATGGCATGGAGCGGCCTCTTTCGCACGGCAAGTACGGTTTGGGGTTGCAATGGTACAATCGAAAGAGGGTCGGCCAACGGCAGTCATTCAAGATCTCCCTGACGAGATAGCGCTGGCAGTGTGCCAGAACCTCGATGTGGACGACATGAGAAATCTCCGCCGCTCAGGTAAAGCGCTTTGCAAATGTGCGACAGAAGCTTTGTTCAGCCATGTTGTTGTCTTCGCCACAGCCACGAGTGCAGGGAAGTGCCTGAAACTCAAGGAGAACAGCAGGCTCGGAGATCTGGTCACTAGAATCTCTTTCAGCACACCCTCCGATCCTAAGAGTCTGACTTGGGGAAGCGACAACGAACTGCATATGCCATCGGAAGTAGAGTTGGTCCTGGCCAGCATTGCTGAGTTTGAGAAGCTTCAGCATATCGATCTGAAGTTCTGGAAGCAGGACAATAATTACGGTGCCAACTTTCGAGTACGAATACTGCATCAACTGCTACGCGAAATCGTAGGGAAAAGCAGCGTCACTAGACTCAGATTAGACAATCTCCAGAATGACCTGGCTTACGTCCCAGGTCCTTACCTCGCACCACATGACATCGATTCGGAACACAAAAGCAAGGACCTTCATTCACTCTTGAGGAGAGTTCTTGCTCGGCTTGATTGCCTGGAGATCAGGACTGCTTTGAACACGGGCGATTTCGATAAGCTCGGATACCACTTCTTCAACACCACCTTGCCAAGACATATCCTCAAATACGCATCGGATAGCCTGAGTACCCTGTCTCTGTCCTCAAATGCTTACTGGGGTTATCATCCTTACTTCGACTACTCAGCGCTTCACTTTCCCCGCCTGAAAGATCTCACGTTGAAGAGATTTTCCTTTGCTTTCGATGCGCATCTCGATTGGATCCTTTCCCACAAGGACACGTTGGAATCACTGACCCTCGACGACTGCCCAATTGTTCTTGGTGGTTGTTCGACAAATCTTCAGCCTCCTCATCCCGTAGAAGCACCTCCACTACGCCAGACACTATTTGTCAAGCAGCGAAAGACTTCGAATGCCAAGATACAGCTGCGGCCTCAAGATGTAGGTGCGATCGAGGCGCTCTTCAGGTCCGTCACGAAGGGCGAGACTAGTTGGACCTACCAAGCACGCTGGTATAGCCACTTTCAGGCATTTGCCGAAGGACTCCCGTATCTACGCTTCTTTGCCTTCGCCAGCGGCGAATCACACGATAATTTTGATTTCAAAGATGGCTGTGGGATTGGCCTTCGGCTCGGACACTCTCGATACTGTGTATTCAATGGAGCGACGCTCCAGGGTGAGGCTTTCTGCAGAATGTCTCCGTATAAAGGGCGCAATACCTTATCAGCTGGCTTTCAAAGACGTTGGCAAGGAACTTTTCATAATGCGGCAAACGACATTCCCCTTCCGAATTGTGGGAAAGAAGATGAAAAGGCTTTACAGGGCCTAGTTGACGCGATCGCGAAACGTGTTGGTGGGTACAAGCTGATGATCACAGAGCCCAAGGAGAGCTATTGAGAGATGAGAAAGATGGAAATTGAATCATTCAGTGTGTGTTGCTCTCCAAGTCTGCTTTCACATGCTCAGATGGTGGCCTTGCGGTTGCCTGAAACGGCTGATGCCGGTGCACATCAAATGACCCACTTCTCAATTCGAAAGCTCTCGAGGGCCTTTTGCTCCTGCGCCCTATGCCGAATACGAAAACTCCTCAAGGTAGCGCGATCGCCATGGTGCGCTCTACCGAAGGCAAGCCTACGGCGACCATCGAGGACATTCCAAACGAACTCCTAGATCGCATCTGCGCATGTTCTGAAACGGCGACATTGAAGTCACTGCGACTCACGTGCAGAAGTATCAATCCATCCGCAACTAAAGCGCTCTTTAGTCATGTCGAGCTGCTTCCCACAGAAGTAAGTTCAATTGCAATGACTGCGCTTCCAATATCTGACGTCTTCCAGGCAAGCGTAATCAAATGCAACGCAGTCCTCGCCGCCGATCATCTCAGAGTTCTCGTCAGCAATATCAGCATAAACACTTCTCTTACACCGGAAGACGAGGACGAGAACGAGAATGGCGGCTGGCCTGAGGAGCGCGTTCTCCCTGATGGATTTGCCGCCATTCTGTCCACGATTGGAAGGTTCGAAAAGCTCAAGCAGGTCACTCTGAGATACTCTAGACCCTGTGTGGCCGAAGAGGAAGACGACGAAATGAAGAGTATCAGCGTTCGAGATACCGTCGAGCTTCGCCACACTGTATTGAAGTGCCTCTTGCACGGCATCAATGACAAGCAGCGGCCTGTCAACCTTTCCGGTCTCCATATCAAGCATCTGCAAAACGTTCTCAATAACGACGTGGGTCAATCAGCACAGTTTTCTGCACTTCTGTCAGGCTTGTCGTCGCTGAGCCTCCAGATCGCTGGCGAGATCACTGACTTTCCGGAAACTGATGCTGCCCAAGAATCTTCTCATTCCAGCTGCCGAGAACCTACAGCATCTGAAGCTCTACTCCAACGACCGCTGGGGCTTCTGGCCCTTTTTCGACTTTCGCGACGTCCACTTCCCAAGCTTGACATCCTTGGTGCTTGGCAACTTCACCTTCTTCTACGATGCCCAACTGGAGTGGATCACCTCTCATGGAGGGACCCTTCGCTCGCTGATACTGGACGATTGCGCTATCATTCCCAACGCTCGACTTGACGAAGACGAGAAAGTACCAAGCGGCGCTGCTGGACTGGGACTCCATGTGGTGGTCGATGACACCTTCATTTGGGAGTACAGCACTCGCTTGCACGACTACTTCCGCGCCTTTTCCAAAAAGTTGACACATCTGCGTCACTTTGGCATTGGTCGCGGCGCTTGGGACACAAACCGCCAGCTGGAGGAATGCGACAAGATCGGCATCGAGTTGAGGAACGACCGCTATCTCATCTTCGACTGTGGTACTTTGCCTGATCACTGGTTCGAGCCGCAGGATGAGGGTGAGGATAAAGACGGCAATATCTTACCGCCGAGCTACGACTGCTGCTGGGGGGATGATGAGGATGCGCCGCAAGGTTTTATGTGCAACAACGAGGATCTCGATGCCCTCGCTCACCTGCTCGGTGTCATTCGCGGTCGCAAAGGTGGAAGCGACCTCAAGATCGCCAGCACTTCTGTTAAGATGAACTCTGGAGTCATGGCGGTTCGCGTGGAGGAAGATGCTGAGGGCCAACAAGATGAGTGGCAACGGAACGCTGCTCGGGATGCAGAGTGGGATGCATACTGTCAGACATACACAGAGCCATCGTCACAGTCGTAGCCCGCAGGCTTCTGGGCGCCGCTGTCCACCTTGGTATGTCGGTCGCAACAGCGACCTCTTCACTGTTATGCCCGACCGTGGGAGGGTCTTGAGGTTCTCGAAGTCTTGGAAAGAGTGGACGTTGATCAAGGGCTTGGATGCTTATGATGTAGCATTGCGTTGAGCACCGCGTCTTCGTTTGCCATTTACACGAGCGCAATGCAGCAACACTCTCTTCGTTGCAAGCGTCCTCACTCACCAAATGTCTGTGCACATGCTAACACGCTAGTGCGGCAGGAGCCTAGCGCTGCCTATCCCGACCCACTCTTTTCTGTGTTGATCCGGTGGCTTGAAAAGTCATAAATAGAATTGCTGCTCAGCCTTCTTTCATCCTCAACAACATCATTGATCATGGTTCGTTCAACGAATGGCGATCCTACAGCCACAATCGAGGACATTCCGCAGGAACTCATTGACCGATTCTGCATGTTTGGTGATGTACCAACTCTGAAGGTATGGTCGCTGCCACAGAACTCCTGTTTCACATCATTCTAATCTACCATAGTCACTTCGTCTCACTAGCAAGAATTGCGAGTCCGCCGCCACAAGGGCCCTGTTCAGCCATGTTGAAGTCCTTCCGACTGAAGACAGCTCAAACAAATGCCTGGAACTCATGTCCAATCCTCGGCTCAGCAGTCTGGTGAAGAATGTGGTATTCCGCACTGCGATTGATCCCGCGAGCGACAATGAAGATGGCGAGCACAACCATCGAGACTCAATGATGGATGGTCTGATCGAAGGCGACAATCACGAATACTTTCTGCCAAGTCCATGCTACGATGTGCTATCAGGTCTCGCTGCCTTCCAAGAGCTTCAGCATGTATCTCTGACCTTCTCAGAGCATGTTCATGGTACAATCCACCCCTCGTTGAAGCATATCTCAGCGCACTAACATCAGCCAGGCGACTCTCTCGATTTCGCCTCTTCAGCCCGCGAAAGCATGGAGTTCCGTGATCGAGTAATGATCCACCTCCTACGCTCCTTCACCGACCCAAAAAGTCTCCAGAAATTCCATCAACTCTCCCTTAGAAATCTCCAAGACACTCTCCACACATCAATCAAAAAAGGCGCAAAATTCAAGAAGCTTCTTTCACGACTCGACTCCCTAGCCCTTCAAATCGCAACAGAAACCCACGAAGCCGCTCCAGAGCTAGAACTAGAAATGGACGAACGCCACGAAATCTTCAACACGACTCTCAAAAAGCATTTCCTGGTACCCATCGCTGCAAATCTCCGTGAGCTGAAACTCTTCACGACAACGGGTTTGAACACGCATGTTTATTGGGGCGAATATCCACAATGTGATTTGAGAAACCTGCATTTTCCGAGACTTGAAGTTTTGGGATTGGGGAATTTTGGATTTGCGTATGAGTGGCAATTGGACTGGATCCTCTCTCACGGGAAAACGCTGAAGACGCTTGTTTTGGATGATTGCCCAATTGTGATTGCGGGGAAGACATCGGGGGATATGGAACATGCGCATGAAGTTCCTGATGCGCAGGTTGAGGACGATGATGGAGAGGAAACTTTCTGGAAGTACGATACTCGCTGGCATACATATTTCAACCGCATCAAGGATGGATTGCCGAAACTCAAGCATTTCGGCATGAGCTGTGAAATGCGAGGAAAAGATTTGGAGAATAAGCATGATTCTTTTAGCATCTATGAGGTTGGTGCTAAATTATCGGTTCTTCGGTATCGTGTCTTCACCGATGGCAGTTTGTGGGATGCTGAGAGCCCGTATACGAAGTATTCTGAAGATATGACTGCTGATGGGAAGAGGCCGGAGTTCGATCTTGGTTGGGATGACGATGATAAAATTCCCGAATTTCCTGAGTGCTGGAAGGAGGATCAGGAAGCTCTGAAGGAATTGCTTGAGGCTGTTGCCTCACGGAGATGATATTGGCAGGAATATGTTGAAGAAACTGTGTTGCGATCGAAACGGTACTCAAGACACCGGATAAAGTGGGCGTCATAACAGTCGTGAATTTGCAGCTATACACTTGACCGATCCTGAGGTCTAATACCACAATCCAGTGTTAATCTTCATATTGTTCTCCTTGCAATGCTCCTCATACATTCTCCAGAAAGAGAAGCCATCCATGGTCTCTCGGAGAGTGTTATCATCGTTGAAAAACTCAATGGATCCAGTCACATCGAAGATAACTTCAGAGTTCTCGCCCATGTACAAAGTGTGGATAGTGCCTGGCATCTCAGTGATGTAGTCACCTGGCTTGCCCTGCAAACAATCGTCAGCGTATTCTTCCGCTGCACGCGCATTTAGTGTTGAAACTCACCTTCCAGCTGTACTCATGGTATCCCCAGTTGCCAGCAATGGTGTATGCGCGGACCTCACCACGATGCCTGTGCTTTCCGAGCTCGGCATGTGGTCCGGTCTTCAGCTTTATGATGTAGCAGCCCTTTCGGTTCTCCATGCGCAGGATCTTAACGTAGATCGTGCCAGTCCAGTGATACCAGCATGTGTCTTGCTCGCCATCGATGTACACGTCTGGTGCTCCCATCTGGTCTGCGAGCTCGAGCTCCTTGAGCTCATTGCGCTTGACGCGGTCATCTACCTCGGCCATGTTTCTCGTGTCTAATGCGTGGATGTCGGGAGGTAGTGGACTTCTGCTGTGAATGCGAAGGTGATCGTAGAGACGGTCGCTAGAGTGATGAGAATGAGCAAACTTCTGCTTACCTCTGCGACAGACTATATAGGCAATCTGAGCCTCGCCACGTAGATCTGCACACACATCTAGGCCCCGCAGCAGTATCGCCTTGTACATAGATGTTGAGTGAGGTTCAGGACGAGACAACGGTTCTTAGGATTCATACGCAGGGCAGTCGTTCCGTCCTGCTCAATGTGGCTAGCCGCCCATGGGGTAACGCAGTACCCCAGACAGGAATGCAGCTGCGCCACATGTATTGCTGGCACATAGGTCGTCTAGAAGGTATTGAGGGGACGGATGCCGGACCGTCGTGGCATACGCATGATCTGATGATCTCGTCGCAGAAGAAAATCTGGGCGACATGCAGGATGCCTCTGTATTGCTGAAGAAAAGCATTTCCAGTCCTCGATCCAAATCAGAAAGCAGTAGCCGTCGAGGATCGTTACACAATGTCGAAAATGAACGCGGTCCGCTTCCATGCGGCCAAGGACATTCGTGTCGACCAGGTCGAGATTCCGGCAGTCAAGCCTGGCTGGGTGCGTTTGAAACCAGCATTCAGCGGCATCTGCGGCAGGTAAGTAACAGAAGCACAGCCTTACTAGATCTTTTCACGCTGATGCAGCCGAATCAGTGACTTGCATGAGTACCTTGATGGCCCACACATTATTCCGCCACAGGGACAACCGCACGGAATGACAGGGGAGAGTCCGCCTGTGATCCTTGGCCATGAGTTCAGTGGAGTAATAGATCAGATTGGCGACGATGTAGTCGGCCTGAAGGTCGGAGACAAAGTCGCTGTCCAGCCGACCATCTATGATGGAGGCTGCAGAGCTTGTCGAAGAGGACTGACCAACTGCTGTGATGCTTTTGGCTTCATCGGACTTTCTGGCTGGGGTGGCGGTATGAGCGAATTTACCACGGCTCCTGAAGAGTACTGCAAAAAGCTTCCTGATGACATGCCGCTCGAAATTGGTGCTCTGGTTGAGCCTCTTGCTGTCGGCTGGCACGTAGGTGTCATTGAAGAGAGAGTGTGACAAGAATGCGAGTTGGCTGACAACCGTGCAGGCCGTTGCCACTTCTCCGTACAAGTCTGGTGATAGTGTTCTGGTATTAGGTGGAGGTCCGATAGGACTGTCAGTAGTTCTGGCCCTGCGGGCGCAAGGCTGTCAAAACGTGATTGTCTCGGAGGTAAGTCCTAGCACCAAGGCAATTGAGTCTCTACTAATCTCTCAGGTGTCGCAACGAAGAAGAGAGTTTGCGAAGACATTTGGCGCTCATCATGCCATTGACCCAACGTCGGATGATATCCCGCAGAAAGTCAAAGACCTGACGGAAGGCGAGGGAGTTGATGTATGCTTTGACGCTGCGGGAGTCCAGATCGGTGTCGACTCCGGCTTGAAGGCAGTAACAGCCCGCGGAACTTTTGTGAACATCGCACTTTGGGGCGACAGAAGGCCTTCGCTTGACATGATCGATATGCTGTTTGGCGAGAGAAAATACATGGCCGGTAAGTCCTGAGGTCTGCTGAAGCAGCGCAGGATCGATACTGACTCAGCCAAGTGGTGACATATATCGCTGGCGACTTCGAAGCTGTCATTGATGCTATCCATACCGGCAAGCTGAAGCCAGATGGCATGATCACGAAAGTGATAGTAAGTGGACCGTCTGTCATTCTCGAAATTTGAAGCTAATCACCCACAGGGACCGCATGAGGTGGCAGAGGAAGGCTTCAAGGCGTTGACAGATGACAAAGACAACCAGGTGAAGATTCTGGTCGACATGTCAAAGCTGACAGAGGTCAAGGCCAACGCATAGATGTGGTAGGAGAAGTTGTCCTGTAGAAGGAAAGAAGAAAGTGGTGACGTGCTAGTAACCCCTGTCTGCCAAGACTTCAGACTCTGACATCCAACGCGTCGGCAACGACTTGCAAACCTCCTTTCTCTTTGCCCATACAACACACGGCTACATCGGTGCTTGACAGCGCACACTGCTTGCGATATGCCGTTTGATGCGCATTACTCTCTGCGAAAAACTCAATTGCTCAATTTCAAGGAGAGGACTATGAATCGGGGTCACGGGCAGGACATTCATTCACTCTGCCACACGTTCGCACTTCGATCAGGATATTCATCCTTTGCAAGTTTCCATATACGGCTTTGACGGTAGGTTCAAATGGCAGTACAGATCATATCTCTCCTTGCTGCTACATAGATTTCACTGTTCACAGTTCCAGCAGGCGGTCGCGAAATGGCAGGGCTTCAGCGGACGACAGTCATCAGAAGCCTTCTTATGGTTATTACGAAGCCCCAAATCAGTCCAGTCTACGTCAACATCAAGAGGACGTGATCCTGAACAGAACATTCACTGAAATAATCCTCCATATACTTCACGTGGTGGCCTCGAGACGCGTCACAACAGAGTTGCGGGGATCTGAGTGCCATGCGGGGTCCAGGTCTGGCCCCAGTTCGTTCAGCCTCTGAGCATGCAAGTAACTTCGCACTGAGGAGCGCCCGAGGGTTTGGGATCTACTACTGCGAGGGCAGTCTGTGGCAATGGAAAGCAGTATGACAATTTCCATGCCTTACTGCACTCCATGCCGTCAATCCAGGGCCGGAGCCCTCGAGCAAGCGGACCGTCCAATATCACGAGACGTCGAACAGGATGCATTCCCTGCCGCGAGAAGCACGTGCGTTGCGATGAACAGAAGCCAAATTGCCGCAGATGTGAGCGGAATTCGATCGACTGCTACTGGACTAGGGACGTTCGCATAGTCTTTCATACTCCAGAAGGACCAGGCACCACTCGAAGAAGACACTCATCCATTCAGCTCGACACATCATCACTTTCACTGAGCACACCTTCACAGCATCTGGGGACACCGTCTGTGGAGCATGATGGCTTCCATACAGAATATCCAACGCCCGAGCCTGATCTGGCCTCCTTGCGACCTGTTGATCACACATCGCCATCACAAACGGAGCAATTCACAGATTGGGCTACTTTAGATGCATCTGAACTTGTGCAAAGTGCTCTCCGGACCCAACTAGAGGTGGAGCTGATGCACAACTATCTCACAGAGGTTGCTCCGTGGTTTGATGCACATTCTGCCCAACAGCACTATTCGCGAGCATCTGTAGCGAGAATGAAGCGGTGTCCACCTTGGCGAGCAGCAGCCTTAGCAATATCTGCAAAGAACATCGAGCTACGAGAGCGTCGGGCACTTTCGAGTGGGCCTGAATCACTTCCGCTGCATCTGTATCAGCTTGCTGTTCGTTTAGCGATCGAGTCGATGTCGGGCAAATATGAGGTCGTCGGCACGCTTTCAGGCTGTGTGCTGTTGTGTGTTTATGAGATGATGACAGTCACATATACTGACTGGCGACGGCATGTAGAAGGCTGTGCGAGCATATATAATCACAATCGCTGGAACGGTTCTACCGGTGGTCTGATCAGTGGCAGCTTCTGGGACTATGCCAGAATTGGTGAGCAGACTCGTTCGTGCTCTTCCATCAGCGCTAATTCTCCCAGATATCTGGGCAGCATTCTCTGCATCAACCAAAACAATCCTACCTCCGGCAACGTATTTCGATCATCCGGAGACGATTGTGGCCTTGAGAGACATAGACGAGGACCTGCACGCCCAGATCGCCATATGGCTGACAGCAAGGGTTGTCAACCTTGTCGCTGAGAACCTCCCTGCATCTCAGAGTCACGACTACCTCTCGTTGAGTGCGGCCATGCGAACATGGGAAGATATGGGAGCGGAAGCCACTCGTCCAGTCGTCGAAAGAGCGGCGAACATCGAAGCCGACCATCCATTCCCACAGATCTTGTTCTCGACACATAGCTCCAGTGAGTATCCTTTGCAACGTGGTGGACACAAAGCTGATGCAATTCCAGCAATTGGCCATACGCAATTCCACACAGCCATGTGTCTATTGCTTGAGTATGAAATGGCTCAGCCTGGTGCTGACCTTGTGTCATTGAAAGATCTGGCATACGAGCATGCTCTTAAATGTGCCGGAGTCATCGAGACAAATAACCACACGTGAGTTGACGTCGACGTTCGCTTTCGGAGAATTTCGCTAACTGTCGATATCTAGTGCGTGTCTCGTCAATTCGCTGCAACCTGCGTATGTTGCTGGGAAGCACATGAAGAAGAAGTACGAAAAGTTTGCAGTCCTCGAGCTGCTGGCACAGATCCAGAAAAAGACTGGCTGGAAGTGCGAATGGCGGAGCGATGGCTTGCGCGAGTTCTGGAGTTTATGTTGAAGTCTTGTCGGAGATACCACCATCGCGTTCGATTTAGGCCCAATTGATAGCAGCACCAATTCTCTATCGAAAAGCCATACCCAGTGTCCTGGTACGTCCAGCATCAATACACAAACGCTCCGCTTTCCCCAAAGCGGCAGTATGGAACGATGAGGGGCAAGGTATACGTCTCCAGCTCCTCTCACCAACTTGAGCCTTATTCATCTCAAACCTGCTGTGAAGTTCTCGATTCCTACTGACCACTGATAAGCCACGTAGGTGCGCTTATCCTTCCTACCGGGTAAGCGGACCTCCTTGACCTCTGCTTGGACCAGAGCTTCTGAGCATCGGGCATCGTGCTCCTCTCGCGATACCTGACTACAATGCTGACTGCCCATCTTAACCCTCTTCTGAACATGCGACAGGATCTGAATCTGGCCCCTTTGCAGCACCAGTACTTGGCGATCAAAGGAAGAACACGCAAGCTCTCGAAAAGTTCTCATCCCAAGTCTCTCCCCTACCATTTCTAGCAATCTCTGCGAGAACCTCAGCTCCTTCCACCATGCAGAAAGAGGCATCGTAGACTCCGATCTGGCGTAACTCTTCGTATAGGGTGCTTCCATCTGCTTGATACTTTAGAAGCAAGCTTTCAGTCGAATTCCATTTGCCCAGCATAGCGGTCTTGTAGGCGTAGAGCATTGTTGGCCATTTGACGAAGCGCCAAAGGACGGGCGTTCGTGGTGTCGCAAGACGTAGTGGGTACGTATGGAAGAGGCATCGAAGGCTTTGTGCAAGTTGTAGATGCACCTTCGCAGAGAGGTCGTTGGAGGGTTGTGCCGATCCCTGTGGACATGGACAGGACTCCGTCAAGTACAAGAAGGTGGCAAGTTGATAGCATGTCGCCAATGTGGTCCATTCCGTGACAGCATCGACCTCTGTATCATCGCAAGGGAGGCATCACAAGCTCTTTGCCCATGGTCTGGGGTCAAAATCATGTATCCGCAGCATCAAATGCCTCGAGATACCTTCTGCTTGTCCAGCGCTAATTGAGGCTGAGAGTCGCATGTATCGCAGGTGCGTGATGCGAGAAATGATCGAGAATAGTTCCAAAGGTGCTGGAAATGCTGAATCCAATAATCTCTGGTCCAGATCATCTATGCTTCCGCCGTAGTCCAACTGAGCAAAAACTCTGTTGGCAGGCAGTTGGTCAATCGCGGTCGTTGTGGCACTTATTACATCGACTCTTGCGTGATTATCAGCTTTGAACGAAGTGATAGATTTGTCCTTTGATCGTACAGCATAAAAGATGTCACCATCTCCAGTGAACCCATGCATATCTGCAAGCAGCGGTTGAATCCTCCACAAGCATGAATGCATCGGCTGGTTGCGTCTAGATGAGGCTTGAAGTCTGCAATAGGAGATATGTGAACCTGCTGGCGTTAGCAATGCCATCTCACATCCAGTCTGGACTGACTCACTTCTTGCTGCAGTGTGATCAAAAGAAATCTAAGTGTAATTCCCAAGGTCTCTCGCGAGGTCTGTTTCAGGTGCCTGCTCAGCTCAGCGATGACCTTACCTCGATAGCTATACAGCTCCATAGAGCTTGTACCGCCTTTGAGAACACGGGTAGCAAGCGAGACAACGATCAGTCCATGTTGAAGGAATTGCGGAATCGTAAGCCAGTCCTGATGTGTGATGTGATATCGCGTCTGCCAATGTGTGGCGCTGAGTCCAGGTTGTAGTTCATCCTCGACTGTTCCTCCGCATTAGCGTGAATAGTCGAAGCGAAGGTTAGCCACATACAGAAAGTGATGGCGTCCATGAAATCCAGCGTCTGCTTGTCTGCTTGTGCCAAGGTACGAGTCAAGTTCGGCAGTCTTGATCGCGTCATCGATGATGTATCAGGGTGGTTCATCGCCGAAGATGGTAAGGGAAGTGACCAAGCCTTTTGCTGAATCGATGTATTGGTGGACTTCTGTGATCGTGGTTGCGTAGTATCCACCCAAACGAGCGCTTTTGTGTATCCAGGACATGCATAGCCGTCCCGTGCGCATTTCAAGCATTTCGGTTGCTCGGAACCACATTTCACTCGACGTTTCTTGCACTGAAGGCACTGTGGTCCCAGAGACATGCCTCAACATCAGCCTGATTCTGAAAGGGTGGTCCAGCCGTGCGAGGTCGAAACGTGGAAGTCTTTATCTCCAGAGGAAACCATATCAACACGACTCCAGTCGGCCATGGTTTCGTAAAATGCGTCGAAGTTTTTCGATAACTGGAGATGTTAGTGATGACTCGCGATCCTGATGTTCACAATGCGCACGGCCAAGGCTTGGCCACAATGATCGCCTTTTCTGGTTTAGCCTCCCGAGTTTCCATGGCAGTGACCAGGACTCTCAAGCATCATATGAACCTAGAAGACCGCGCTGAGCAGTTCAAGCACAGTTAGGCTTCTTCCTGCAGTCTGTCAGCCTTCTCACTTTGCATACACGGCAAATCTGGAAAGAATATCGTGAGAAAGGTTTGACGTAAAGATCATGATTGAGGCGCTTCAGGCGGTCCATTAGGATAGCGAACCAAACAGCAAAACGTACGACATGGTATACTGTACCAACGTCGCGGTATCGTGGTATCATTACGAGCCCAAAAGCAAATGCAAAAAATGACCAGATATCCTGGGAGAATTTCTCTCCGCACCTCGCGACTCCGGACGACCCTCGCTGAAGTGCAAGACATAAAAATAGCAAATGCGATGACGGCTAGATCATCGGAGATCTCATTGATGATCCGCGCCTATCTTTGCATCCTCAGTGCTGTCCTGTCCCCAAGTTGATGTGGGACTTGTTCTTCGACTCTCGCTATCGGCCACACTGGAAGTCGGAGTGCTCTCGGGCGACACAATGTAGAGGTTGTCGTAATTTCCCAAGAACAACCGACTCCAATATGCGGTAGATGGAATCTTAATAGACGCCAAAGACGAGTCGAAGTTGGGCAGATCGCTATACATCTCTTTCTCTTCGGGCAAATACAGGTCATGTCGCTTGACATCTACGAATGACTGTAATCGTGGTATCTGCTTCTTGGTGACGCGGAGCTTCTCATCCTGTAGATTCATATGCGTTAGTATATTGGCATGGTGTAGCTGTAGCCTTTCGCGAGATGGAGGACTCACCTTATCGAGCCACTGACACAGGTCCTTTTGCGACGAGGTCTGCAACCCTCCTCTGTACTTATACAGGAGGATGGGACCTTCGTCAAACTCATCTAATTGGTATCTCTCGGCACTGCTAGAAGAACTGCTATGTGTAGAGTCCGTCAATCCGGTCGCGTTGCGATTTGCGCCCGGTTCTGTTTGTGTGACCATCTTGAGCGTGACCACCGTTGCGGCCTCCAGGCACTGAAAGAAATGAGTCACTGCGCTGTTATTCGTGGATGCTTTCGTTGTTTTGAGAGGCAAGTGGTGTCGTCGTAAATTCGTCAGCCTGAGACAGCGCGAATATTGGTCGTAAAATGGGACAAACAACAGTCTCTGGCGCCGCCTCCGACGATATAGCGCGGCTGTCTTCGTTGTCAGCTGAAGAGTCAGGCAAGCAAGGCACGAGTCTATAGTGTGAGCGAGAACGAGCGCCGCAAGATCTCGCCTGTGTCTGGCAATCCGTCGATGTTGGCAGGTGACTGGACAAGCTGCGCCTGAGCGAATGACGAAGTTTGTCTCGGAGCTTGTGCCAAGACGGGTCCGTGCCACGATGCTGTGAGTGAAAGGTGGCGGTGCTGCAGAACAGCACCTCTCTACATGCACAACGACAACGACAATTTATCGCCACCGACTCATCTTTCGTGCAACCATGAAACCATTGGATTAGAATGCTGTGGAACTTCGGCTATGGGAGATCTTTCTGCGTGCCTGAGTCACAAGGATCACGATTTGCTGTCAGGCACATTCCGGAATTCTCTGGAGAGGCTAGAGGATCGTAGCCGTCTCTAGTACTCTCTACTAATGGCCCCGGAATGGTACAACGCGACGGATACTGGAACACGCCGCCCGCCCGCTTATGTTTGATGTCAATTCTCGAGCATCTGATCATGCAAGCATACCGCCTGCCTGAGGCTTGGTGGAAGTTCGTCTACAAATTGGAACAAGTTCCTGCAGCCAAAAATGCTTGAGCCACAAGCTAGCCTTTAGGAGAATAGAATGGCTCCTTCGGTGCGGGTCGTGGGAGGACCTGACCGATCATGCACGAGGCCGCTGAGTGTTTCTGGAGAGCGCTGCCTCTCGGAGGACGAAGGTTGGCGTATGTTTGCTCTACTTGTCCTCTTACAGTCCTGCCAACCAGCATAGCATCGAATCGTCTCATATACAGCTCACTATTCCAGCAGATCGCATCTCATTTTCCCTGGATCACAGGACCAGCAGACCTTGAAGCCGCTCTTTTGATATCACAAATCTCCGGCACCTCACCATACAAACGCCCGAGACAAAAGCTCCTCGTGACACTCTCACACTGAGCTTTGCGTACTCCCCTTGCATATTCTCGATCCGGTCGTATACAGTACATCACTGTACCGTCTCGCCTGACGAGTGACGATCGAGATACCTCCCAACCACAGCTCGCTTTGTGTTTACATCAACATATATACCTTTCTTGTCAAAAGAGAAGAAGTCTGCCTAAGGTGGCGTCGCCAAAGTGGATTCACTACCCGTGAGACCGTGGGACTTCCTACGGTCTTCGCCAGAAGCTATGGAGGCGAGTGTTGGTACATTGTCTGCGCCAGATGGCTCGCAGACTCGCAGCTCTAGTCGAGCACCGAGTGCACCACGAAGAGAAGAGACAAGCGATTCTGAGAAAGCTGGGAGAGTCTGGGCGCGGACAGTAAAGGACCCATGGGATCCTTGCATTTTGACGTTGGACGGCGGAGGCATTCGTGGCTACAGTAGCCTACTAATTCTAAAAGAGCTTATGCATGAGGTGTGGGAATGGGAGAAATACTACGACGAGCATTCGACAGTAGAGATAAGAACAGACAGTCCGACAGAACACTCTGGCGGCGATGGCGAGGAACAGGCAGAAGCTGGAGCAGTCAGAGGCCGACATGGTCAACATCGCAAGCTTGGAAATGATCCTGATCAGGCCGAGGCTGAGCACGGAGTGAACACTGACTTGCCAGAGACCAAGACGGCTCCCGCAGCTGCACTAGAGACGATCATCACGGACGAACGCACGGCAGATCTTTCAACTCGAATAGCCGCAAGCGAGGAAGAACTACTTCCTTGCCACTATTTCGACTTCATGTATGGCACTTCCACGGGTGGTCTCATTGCGACTATACTCGGTAGACTGCGTATGACTGTGACGGAAGGCCTGGAGCTGTACAGAAAAGTAGGAGACGACCTATTTGGGAGGAGAAGGAGCAGAGTGCCTTTGATGACCAAATATTACCATGAACCTCTTGAGAAAGCTGTGCGGGAGATCGTGAGCAGTCGCTGTCACGAGCACGAGAACTGTGATGGCAACGACCTTCACCCATGGGAGGCAGATCGATTCGACGAGCTTCTTGCCAAGCCAATACCGTTCGACGTCGACCAGCCGCGAGTCTGCCAGTCATGCTGTTTGACCGCTACACACAACGAAAACATCTCTGAGGCATATCTCTTGAGATCATATCCGCATTACTACTCGGAGAGTGCGCCGAATTGGATCACAAGATACAACGAAGGTGAGTGAATGATTAGCTTCCTTTATAGAGCAAGCTCAACATGAGAATTTCAGCCGTGCCATCATGTTCTTGCTGAGGACCACATGCTGGGTTGATGCATTCGAGCGCAAGCTAATGGTGAATAGGTGCGGATGCGATTCCAATCTGGCAAGTGACCAGAGCAACAACTGCAGCACCCTTCTACTTCGAGATGCTCGAGGCCATGGTCAATGATGAGTTGAAGTCCTTCAAAGATGGTGGTATTCGCGAAAACAACCCAAGCGGCGCAGCCCTTAGCGAATTTCATGCGCTCTACGAAGGCCGAGCAAGTGATCCTGCATTGATGCTCAGCATTGGTACCGGACGACCGAATCAGTCTCACGATGGTTTTGCTGCGGCATGGCCATCATCTTTTGGACGCTTGGCAGTCGTTAGCAAATTCTTGGAGAAACGTGCTGTGATCCAGAATCTGTTGATCAAATATACAGAAGGAGAAAAGCAACACAAACAAATGCGTGAGCATGCTCACGGTGAGCACACATGGTACAAACGCTTGAACGTTTCCGAAGGGCTGGAGAGTATGCCGCTCGACCTCTGGGAGAAGGGCGACTGGACTGATCCTAGGACTGGAGAGACGAAATCGAATGTTCCAGGAGGTGCAAGTCTTACACGCATGGAGGAGGCGACCGAAGAATATCTGGAGCGACCATTTAATCCTGATATTGACTCATATGCGCCGCCGAAGACGATGCTCAGGCAGGCCGCGCAGAAATTGGTGCTCCAGCGTCGGAAAAGAGCTGAAGAAGGCGGTGAAAGATGGGATACATTCATTGGAAAGCACTTGCACCGACCGAAGAGCGAGCCATTGAAGTCGAACGGCCAAGCTGGCTGAAGCGTTGAGGCATCATTTCCGCCATCAGCCCAAATGGTCGTTTGTGTTTTCCGCTGCCCACCAGCGAAGTACCACGCTTCTCTCTATCTGGAATACGACAAGACGTTGATAGTAGCGAAAAGACTGGACTCTTTACCCTCGAAGGACTTTGGTCTTATGATGAGTATTGGGACGGCGAGCGTATTCGCATTGAGCCTCAGCCCTCGCGTGGAGATTACTAAGGAGCGGCTAGAGGATTCGGATCCAGTCGCATCAGCGCCAGCGCGCTCTAGGGCTCTCTCGTTCAGCTGGATGTACGGACATGCTGCTAGATAAAAGATTGCCGCTGCCGGTGGTCGTGCTTCCATAAGTAATACATTCACGGCGGCCATTTCCTACAGCCTTTCGGAATATTCGCCGGCTTCAAGCGAACACACCACACTATACCGTACCACAGGACAGCTCTGCCAATATGGTCAACAACGATGGCATTGTCTGCATGACAGGCGTCACTGGCTTTCTCGGATTTCGCACTCTTCGGTACGCACTCGATGCCGGATATCAAGTTCTTGCTGTTGTGCGCAGCGAAGCCAAAGCAGAACATGTCCGTTCCAATCCCGCTCTCAAGTCCAGAGATGGGCAACTCAACTTCATTGTCGTCCCAGACATGTCTGTGCCGGGCGCTTTTGACGAAGCGTTCAAAGGCGTGAAGTACATCGTCCACGTCGCTTCGCCCATCAGCACAAAGGCCGACGATGCTGATACCGATCTGGAGCAGTCATTCGTCACGGCTGCCATCGACATGACGAGAGAACTTTTCAAATCTGCAAGCAAGGCCGGCACTGTGAAGCGTATCGTCATCACATCCTCAGCAGGCGCCATCGTGCCAATGTCTGCGTTCTTTGAGCCAAGCAATACTCCCTACTCCGCTGAGCTTCGGCAGCCTGAGATTCCTGGTCCATACGACAACGTTATGGGGGCTTACATCGCCTCGAAGATTGCAGCTCTTAATCGCGCTGAAGAATGGGTCAAGGAGCACAAGCCGAACTTCGATGTCATCCAAATTCATCCCAGCTTCATCCTTGGCCGAGACGACATGTGCAAGAAAGTGGAATCCTTCCAAACAGGCACAAATCGATTAGTGCTCAATCACGCTCTCGGCGTGACTGACTCGCAGATGCCTGTTCGACCCCCAACTTTCAATTCGGTACATGACTGTGCCATGGTGCATGTCAAAGCGCTCGACCCTAGCGTGGCAGGGAATCAGAGCTTTATTGTCTCCAGCGCTGGCGGCGATGGTTTCGAGTGGAAGCAAGCCAACGAGATTATTTTGAAGACCTTTCCCGAAGCTGTGAAAAGTGGCGTCTTGCCCAACAATGGATTCACTGCGACCCTGCCGTGCTTGCTCGACGTGGCGAAGACGGAACAAACGTTCAATTTCAAGCATGCTCCATTTGAGCCTCTCGTGGTCGAAGTGGTTGGACACTATCTTGAGATCCTGGAAGCAGAGAAGAAAGCTGGTGATAAGGCATAAACCGAAGGCTTGGGACTTAGAACCAACCTAGACTACAATCTAGAAATGGACGTCTGCCAGGAATATCGAGGCAAATATCGATCACGTGCGGTTTGCATAGAAGCTGAAGTGTTGGCGTCAGCGCCATGAACAGCGGCCAACATGGTATATGGAACTCGATGGCGAGTACTTCAGCCTAGCAATGCGGAGCTCGCTCCAAGCATAAGCAAGTCGAGCAGGACGCACGGTCTCAATCAAGCTTGCAGACTCATACTGATCATGAACGACCCACCTCCACCTTACCAGAGCTTTGAAGCTTTTGCTAACGATCACGCTTTCGCTCAAGAATTGCAAGGCATCACTCATCACTTGACCGAGCAGTTGGACCAATTTAGCACAGTTGTAGACGTCAATGCACAGGCGACAAATTCATCATTCGAATGGCTCGACCAGGAAATCCAGCGCCTTGATGAGAGGCTTCGACAATTATCATCACTACAATCAAGACAATGTCAGCGCTGCTCGAGACGTGCTCATAATCAGGTCGGAGGTGAAAGTAGTATGAGGATTGCCAGTATCTTTGAGCAAGCAGCTGCTCGAGGTGGCGACAATTAATCGATTGGTAGCATACAGAGCTTGCTCAATATTGTTTGCACGAGCAGATCCAATTTGCCCAGAAATGTTATGTGGCTTCAGGCCGTGTCACTGCATGCACTGCCTCTGGCTTCACCTATTCACAACTAATCAGCTTGCATAAAATGGTGTCCTTCCGATCTTGGTGGCCTGAACAGCAGGCATCAGATCCCAACACACGAAGTGACACAATGTACGACCGCTATTCATGCTCATTGAGAGCACATACTGATCAGGAATAGGAATCACCCACCAGTCTCATCACCCTCATCACGAACATCGCTCAGCACAATTAGCGAAAACGATAGCGACGAGCAACGACAAGAAATCCATTCGCCAACTCCAAGCGATGCACCAATGTACACTGCTGCTGAGGTCGACGACTTGATGCAGCAAGTCAATAGCCGCATCGACAATTTGCTCATGAACATCAATACCTTGCGGCTTGAAGTCACAAGTTTGCGACGCACATATGTGGCAAATGTCGATAACGATGATGATGGAGAAGAAGATCTAGGGAATTTGTTTTTGGGGTTTAGGTATCGCAATCGTAATGGTGGTGGGCAAACTTGAGAGGCAAAGCGTCCTGCTGGACAGATGATTAAGAGCTTGAGAAAAGTGTCTCGTCACTGCAACATTTCCACAACTCTCATTCACTGCTCTCTTCTGCTATCTTGTATTCTACAAATATCAGTACACAGTTCGATCACGGCTATTGATCGCACACGACACTTCGGAGCATCCACAACATGTCTTCGGGATCTTCTTCCTTTTTAAGCCGAAGTGCTGGTAGTGACAGCGACTACTCCTCACGCGTCGAGTACATGTACCCAGCAGACTCTGAGAGTATTCGGAGTCTCGATAGCTTCTGGCCATTCTCCTCAGCCTCGGATCTCAGCCTGACCCGGGATCCAAATCTTGAGCTCGAAGAAATTCGGCAAAGAATTGCTGCTATGCGACGTCTTCACGAAACAGCCGAGAGCGATGCGGTGCGGCAGAGTATCGATCGAGGGCTGCAGAGCCTGATGCAGAGACTACAGGGAATACTGCGGGAGCTCGAGGAATGATGTGGGTGACGCATTACCATTTTCTATAGCGATTCAATAGCCACTGGGACTTTATACACCATGCTTCTCCATCGATCGTATGAACCGTGGATCCCTCAGCAGGCTGCGTGAGCCCTCCACACTGGATGCTGCGATTCACGAAGTCAACAACATGCCGCGAAGCATCTACACCTCTAGTTCGACCTCATCTACCTCCGACGAGTCCGATATCGTACACTGCGAAGACGACGTTAGGTCACAGCCTTTGCCATCAAGACAGGCTCTGAACAGCGAAAGTCCCGACAACCTCAACTTCTCATCTCTCTATGCTGGCACGGATCGAAGCGAGGAGTTCGATAGCCTTTGGCACATGATGGAAAGCTTGCGTCAAATATCCAGGGAGACTGAAAACGACAGCTTCCGTAACTATTTGCTCCGCGCAAGACGCATCATGTTGGCTCGAATCGATGCTTTGCTTGAGGTGCTTGGTGAAGACATTGATACTATCGCTGATGAGTTGCGGAATGAGGAGATTCGATTGGGTATTCGCGGTCGTGAAGGGAGCGAGTAGCGGCACTCGCGATTGAGCTTTGTGGTATACGACCGAAGTATCATTGTATATTGCTTGAGCAATCAAGCACGAAAACGCTCTGTTCGATATAAATTGATTCTGCTCGCTCGTCTCAGCCTATTCAAGTTTTGCATCAGCAAGAAGGCCTTCCCAAATAATCGATGGCGACTTACACAGCCTGGGACAACAGCTATCTCATCACTCGAGCAGCTCAAACCGCCATGTCGAACGCCAACACGAACACGCACCATACTTCCAGCCAAACCCAGGCTTCGATAACACCATCAATCAACATCAACCCAGGCATCTCTCGCCTCGCATCAACATCAGTATCGTCCGAGCCTGAGCGCTTCTACACCGCCACCGATATCGACGGCATGTTCTCGTCTCTCGTCGACGCTCTAGACAGCTTGGCGGAGAACATCGATGAGCTTCGAGCCCAGCAGACCCCTCAGCCATGGCAGTATCCCGCTGTCGACGACGATGCTCCTATCCAGACTCAATGCAGATATACGACTGCTCAGATCAATGATATGATTCGCCGGATTTGCATGAGGATCGATGTTCTTGCGAGAGACTTGCAGGATCTGAGGAGGCGAGTCGATGCTCGTGACGCTGATTCTGATGATGAGACTGTTCGAGGCGGCGGTGGTAGCGTCAGGAGCGGAGATTCTTCATGATCGCCAGATTTCTGGTGGTGGCGGTGGGAGCCCGTCATCAATGGCGCCTACAGCTGAGAGGCGATGCTCGAGCAGTATACCATGATCTTTCGACACCGAATATAAGCGAAGGATGATTCCTCCTGATCCGTTTTGCGCGATCAACCTTTGTCTTCGACACGACTTTCACTCCTCTGCTTCCACATCTGTTTCTGCGACCCTCTCGGACATTTAAACCTCCCTGATCACCAAAGCCGATCAGCATCACGGCGTTCGTACGGACAGAGATACCGACGCCGCCTCTGAAGCCCAGAGGACACATCTTCAATTGGTCCCAGACCCTGCAGTCCAGGAAGCGCCCAGCGACTCCGACTTCCTCTTGCTCATCTTTCGTCACAGCAGCCACGCACGCGAGCTCAATGTCGGCAACTGCAAGAGGGCCTGAGAGGCTGGAAGCGAGCAAGCTCATCAATTCAACGGATCAAGCGCTTCACGATGATGCGGTAAGAAGGGTCAGGTTCTCGGATCCCAAGCCAGCGCAGGCCCGTCCAGTGTTATATACCGGGCCCAGGTTTGCCAAAGATGTCGAGTTCAGAAGAACTGCCAGAGGACATCTCAAGCCGAAGAAAGCGCCCTGGTGGAGGGGATTTGGTTGACGTCGTTTGGTAATAGTCTGCCCATTGTACAGCAGAGCGCGACAGTTCAACGTGGAGATCAACATGTGAACATCCCCAATCTGCGCTTTTCCTGTTGAACACGAGCCTCATCCATATCAGATCAATGCAATCTCAGTAGTTGGCGACCATCTTGGATGGTTTTCATTGACAAACACTTGTAGTGATTGCATTCCTTCCAGCTCCTTAGGCTCTTCGAACAGATCGTACAGATGAAGAAGAGTCTGAGTGAGGCACTGTACAGGGCGTATATCAGCCAGGCGAACTTGACCAGAAGGTATGAGTTCGCGTATATCCGGCCCATATACAAGTTCAGACTGAGCTGAGGTCATGAAGGTATAGGTAGAGAGTCTGAATGTAGGGGTGTGAACTTTTGTGCCGTGCGATGTGTCGTACCGGGCTCGCCTCGCCGTCCACAAGATAGGAAAGTTTGGGATTATGAAAACCATTTCATCGCCCGCGAGATTCATGCCTGATGTCAAATCAACCATCATGCCGCCTGCCTGCTCAATCAGGTGCGTGAAGTGTGCGTGAGACCGCTCAAGACTCGCTATCGGGGAGTCTCCCGCCTCTTCATTCCCGGACGTGTTTCTGAGGCAGTCCTTGATCATGTCGATCGCTTGGCTAACTTCTGCGTACCAAGCCTTGAGATTTGACACGTCCAGCAGGATTACGTTCAGCAGCAGAGTCTTGTCTTCCAACCGAGCTTTAATGGTAGATCTCAGACTGGTATCTAGGTAAATGTTCTCAATGTCAAAGACTGCGTCCCAAGGTAATGGTGAATCTATGGCGTCTGGCCACGTGCTTCTGCACCAGTTCGGGATCCAAGATGGCAGAAGAGGCCCGTCAGCGTCGTCGCGGTTCACTGACAATACAGCCAGACCAAGCATACTGATAAGTCGTTTGAGCGGATCATCAAAATCACCACGTGTGCTTGCAATGTGGTTTCTGGCAACATCCACAAGAAGGTCTTCTTGAGAAGTATCATAGTCGACTTCGATTTGCCAACCATTCCTGCTAATGCCCAGCAAGGCATAGATATAGTCATGGAAATCTGCGCACTTGCTGTGACGGAAAGCAAGCAGGTTCTCCCAAAGGTCGCGGCTTATGGAAGGAGATTGGCAGAGGATGGCAGGTATTGGTTCGATCTCCATAAATTTGGCGATTAAGAGCACGAAATGAGGCGATAACCATGTCGTGCCGATCAGGAAATTGACATTTCGCGACAAGACGTACTCTTGTGCTGTCCATCTCCGTTGAAACCACTCCCTTTCCAGCAGCTGTACGCACTGCTCATGTGTGCTTGGGCTGGAAATTATAGTATCCTTGACCGTCTGCTTCAGCGAAAAAGAGGGACGATCAGCACTTGGCTCATTTGGAAGACCTTGTATCTTTTGGAGGTCTTTGAGGGAATCGAACTCTCCTTCAAATTTCTCTTCGCCCAACCAAACGATAGTCCATTGTGCACGACGGTAGATCTCGTCCATTATACCCACTTGGCAACTACGCTCCTGGTTGTCGAACTGATTGATGCAAAGCGCATCAATCCATAAGGGTAAGCGATGGATTGGAGTCTCTCCACTACGCAATGCTATTGCCTCGCGAATGCGCTTCAAGGCGGCATGCAGGTGTGCGGTAAGTGGAAATAGGTGACCGCCACACCTTATTGAATGCGTAAGGTGCGAATTATCTTCATATTGCTTGCCCCAAGCATATGAAAGGGTGAAGTAAGGTACTGGTCGACCCAACCACATAGTTTGAAGATCAATGTCTATTTCATCCTCATTGTCCGTGTCGGTATCCAGAACCGCCAAGCGGATCTGTTTCGGCTCCAGACGTGTCCAGAGGTAGCAGACATTCGGGTCTCTAATCTGTTCGGGTTCCTTGTGCTTAGCGAAGTATCTTTCATCCCACTCGCCCACTTCAAACTCATCGTCATTTTCCCAGTCGCTCGAACCGTTAGTCGACGTTGAATCCCTTCGTTTCAGCTCCTCCAGATGATCTATATTGTCATCTTGTCTCGCTATGTTAGGAGAATTCGCCCTTTCTTGTGGGTCCATGACTTTGCCGAATTGTAGAAGTAAGACAAGAAGCGTTCAATGGCAGGCTCCCAGTCTCGCATGATATCGCGCGCAATGAATTTGATGTGAGCGCACATGATATGTATGTGGCGAGACTAGAGCATTGTGAGGTTGGAGGGCTGTGTAGGTTGCACAGCGGGAATGCTCAGGCATCCATGCATGCATACCACAGCACTGGTGGCGCTGGAGCTGGTGGCGTCACGAATGACGAATAGCAGAAATGCCATGATGTGCGGCTCGCAAGTGTGTCGTTCACCACAGAATGCTGCGTATACTTGTACTGTGCTGTGCTTTCGAACCCTTCTGAGATGCACTCATCGTGAGAACAATGCCTTTAACATTCTTCCCACCTTTCACGACACTCTCGCCGCCGGTTCCAACCATGATGCCGACGAAATCTTCTTTGCAGAATGTCGTGTGTGCTGAGAAGCTGGAGGAGAATCATCGAGCCGCGCACATAAGGCGAGCGCTCGAAGGAATCGATTCGGACCAGGAAAAAGGTCCATTCGCTGACGAAGAAGATCATCTGCATCGCTGCGGTCGCGGTTGCAGCGATATCAGCGACCGTCTTCGACGGATCGAAGTCAAGATCGATAGCTTGCTTGAAGCTGTTGAAGTATGGCGTGCGAAGCCACAAGGTTGATGATTCATTCCAGTACCAGAGAGAGCCGTGTGAGCCAGGAAGGCTACTGTAAACAAAGCATGGAATTATTTGCAATGCATGGGTATCATAAATACAACTTTCGTGGTAAGCGAGCTTGCGCCATCGCCCAAACTTCCCAACCCTTAGCCAAATGAATTGCTATCCACAGGCTGCAGCGCAAGTCTTTCACTGCTCCTTTCCACCATCCTCACCAATGACCTCAGGCTTCATGGCCGAGATCTTGACCTTCTTTCCCGTGCCATTCGTGCTGGCACCATCGCTAGTAGGCTCATCTTCGGCCTTCCTCTTACCATTTCCCTCGACCACTGAGTCCGCCGGCTTTGGCTTCTTCTTCTTGACCATGCCAGTCAAATCGTTTGCTTGAGCAGTGGCTTGCTCAATCCTCTTCGCTTGATCTGCTTTGCTCTCACCCAGTAACGACCCAAGGATGCCGCGCATGGCGTCTTCCTCAGAGCCAGGAGCACCTGCTGGACCAAGTCCTTGCAATGCCGAGAGGCTGGCGGCAGGTGCTTGAAGATCCTTAAGTCGCTGCTCCATTTCTGTTATCATCTCCTTGACATTTGTGACTTCCTTCTTGACCTGCTCCGCTTCTGTACCCGAAAGAGAAGAAAGCTTGGACTCTTCTTTCGTAACCTTGGCACGGCAACTAGCGATGGCAAGCTCCATTTCCTTTGCAGCGTCTTTTCGCATCTCCTCGTCGACTTGGGCGACTGTAGATTGTCCCTCGGCGTCCTCTTGCGTTGATGTGACTGATGCGAACTCCAGGGCAAGCGAAAGCTTATAGTGTGCTTCGGTCACCAAAGGGTCTTCGGTGGGATACAGCTCCAGCTTCAATGCTAGAGCATCTCTGGTGTCCTTGATGGCATCTTGGAAACGCTCATTCTCCAAGCTGATCTCTGCCTGCAAATCGTGCGTGTCTGCCAATCGTTCTTTGACTTGCCGCACTTCTGGACTTTCTTCTTTCGATTTGCCCTTCCCTGCGCTCTGAAGCTCGTCAACTTTCCGCGACAGCAGAATGCGAGCCATATCCAGAATCTCATAGGCGGTCGCGAAGTCGTCCTCCTCTTCCTCTGCCTCGCCATCTCCTTCCCCTTCGTCCTCAGAATCAGTAAAGTTGTCGTCGCCTGTGATTTGGAAGAATGGGTTGCTTGACTCTGCAGGCTTCTCTTCCTTAGTGTCGTCCTTCTGTTCCACAGCGGCCTCAACGACATCCTCTGCCAACTTCTGGTCGGAGCTCTTGATCGCATCACCAATGAGAGAGCTGCTTCCCTCTCCATTTGCACTACTCTCAGCCTTTGCCACCTTGCGCTTCTTTCTCTTTGGCTCAGAAGGACCGGCGACCTTGCCTCCTAGCACGTCTGAGCTGGCGACTGCAACCTTGTACAAACATCGTCCATATTGGTAGAGCAGATCGGCATTTTCCGTGGACATCTCGCCATTGATTTGGTCTTGTACTTCAGCCGCCTCACTGTAGTATTCGGCGGCGGCGTTGTAGTTCTTGAGGGAATACTCCTTCGTTGCCGACGCCTTGAGCTTCTCGAGCTTGGCTGGCAGCTGTTCTGGTGGTGTTTCTTCTGTTATAGCGGCCATATCCACGGCGCTATCTTGGAATGATGTCTCCGTGTTTTCTGCCATGTCGACGGCAGAGAAGTGTGATTGTTATAGTGCAGGTGAATGTTGAAGAAAGAAAGTGAGAGTTGGAAACAAGATCTCGTCGCGAAGGAAGCGCGCCCAGTGTGGCACGGGCCAAGTCGCGCTTTCCACGCGTCTCCTCCCACTTCAAGTCGATACCACATGAAAGAAGAGATTCTCTATCACATGCAAAGAACATGGCGATACCGCAGAAGAATCCAGAGACGAACCCGTTCTCTTCGTCGCCTGCATTCGGGACGCCTGTTCACCCATTTCCTAACAATAATCAGCGACCTCCTCCTCCGCCTGCATTCAAGCCTCAGATCACGACCATCTTGCCCATACTACTCCCAGCGCCCACATTACGACCTCTAGCATTCAGAACATTTACAAAGAAACACAATTTGACTTTACAATCCTCGGCTCTACAGGCATTAGCGAGCTTTGTAGGCAGACATTGTGGGTCAGGATGGAGGGAGGAAGGCACAGGCGAGAAGGTATTGGAAGAAGTCGCCAAGATATGGAAGGCTGAGAACGGGCCTGTGATCGTTGAAGATGGCGATAAGCTGAAAACTATCCTCAAGACACTAGAAGGCTGCATGAGTGGAGGACGAATAGGCACACCCAAGGGAGCCAACAGCTTGAGTCGGCAGACGAGCTTCGCATTTGGCAATGATTCTGCCATAGACATATCCGATCGGCCTTCACTGGAACGACAGGGCAGTAGCTTCGGCATATCTGGGCTGAGAGTGCAAAGTCCTGCAACACAAGACGAGGAGCCGGAAGGGAGCCAGAGAGATCCTCGGAGCTGGTTCAAAGTCATCTCAGCGTTCGAGCAACCACGATTCACATACAGCGTCGACAAGAAGCACTTTTTACGACTCGAAAACAAGCCCAGTCTGTTTCCAAATGCAAAGCAGAAGACGGCATTGATCAAAGAACGATACAACATTATACATCAGCGATTGCTACGGAACCCAGCATTTCAGGCACCATCCTTTTCGGCACAGACGGCATCATTGCGAAGATCAAATACAGTTACAGAGCGTACATTCTACACAGTCACTCCTATCGCCAATTTGCTCGGACGAGGAGGCACGAATCACTTATTGTTGGGAATGCTGGTCATCGCCCCGACTGGAACTTTGGCACTGAACGATCTCAGTGGCAGCATCAGCTTAGACCTGCAACATGCCACTTCAATGCAGGAAGGCCAGCCCTATTTCTGCCCTGGTATGATTGTGCTGGTGGATGGCGTGTATGAGGAAGACTGGGCAGGCGCTGGATCAAGTGGGTTGGGAAACACTGGCGGCGTGGGAGGGACGATTGGAGGCAGATTTGTTGGCTTTGAGATTGGTGGGCCGCCAGTTGAGAAACGCGACATCTCTCTTGGTCTCAGCGTCAAAGCTGAAGAAGTAGGAGGAGGCTTTGGCTGGACTGACTTCCTCGGCCAAGGATCAGAACGGGCAGTTGGTCAACGCATGAGAAAGCTGGAGCAGCGCTTGATTGGACTGGAATCCGATGTCGAAGAGAGCCAGAGGAAGATGGTAGTGCTATCGCAAGTCACCCTTGACCAACCTTCAACGCTCTCAGCATTACGAAAAGTGTTGGAACAGTACGAGGTTGCCGATTCGCCACCTATGTCCTTCGTACTTTGCGGCGACTTCTCAAGTAAAGCTGCCATGTCAGGAACGGGATCGATCGAATACAAGGAGCTCTTCAACGAGCTGGCAGCTGTCATTTCAGACTTCCCCAATCTACTGCGAAGTTGCACTTGGGTTTTCGTGCCTGGAGACAATGACCCATGGGCATCGGCTTTCAGCGCCGGCGCCAGCACAGTCCTGCCCAAGGAAGTAGTTCCAGATCTCTTCACAAGCCGCGTCAAACGTGCTTTCGCAAACGCGAGACAGGAGATGGGCGTCAAAAAACCTGACGTGGAAGGCGAGGCTATCTGGACGACAAATCCAGCAAGACTGACACTGTTCGGTCCTGCTCACGAAGTGGTCGTGTTTCGCGATGACATTTCAGCTCGCATGAGAAGGAATGCTATCAGATACGGGCAAGCGATACGCCAGCAGGAATCGCAAGCTGATAGTGGCATTGATGTATCGACGCCGGAAGGTAACGAGGACTTCGCAATGTCTGGAGCTTTGCCTTCAACGGAGAATGAAACACAGGAGGATACTCAGATGACCGATGCCATACCGATTGAAGATCCGCCAACGCCACTGGACGTCAGCACAGAGTCTTACGCCACTCAAGAAGCAAAGCGCTTAATTCTGTCACTGCTTCCACAGTCAACGCTGTCGCCCTTCCCGCTCACAGTCCGGCCTACGCATTGGGACTACGCACCTTCATCGCTCAGCCTCTACCCTTTGCCGCATACATTGATCATGGCAGATGCTGAGGCTCCTGCATTCGCCCTGACCTACGAAGGCTGTCACGTCATCAACCCCGGTCGCCTTGTTGAAGGAGGAGGTCGGCGCAAGAAGGTGCAGTGGGTTGAGTATGATGTTCTAACGAAGCGAGGAGGCATTAGAGAGACTTGGATGGGATGAGCTAGGCTGCTGACGACGAAAATGATCTCATGAGCAAGACTCCTGCCGCTATCACATGAAAGTCGCACTTGCCTTTTGCGGGAGACTTTGCTGAACCCTGCAGGCTTGGCAACCGTGCAGCTGGGACATGCAGCAAACGTCCACCGGTTCTGAAAACAATCAACTTCAGCGACAGTGACACATACCGCTGATTGAGTACACCATGTTTCCGAGTCGCCGCGGTTCAACTGACGCGCACAAGATGAAGAAGCTCGGCGCTGCATTGCAAGAGGTCAATGAGATATTCGACGCTCCTACGCCAGCAGAAGAAACGGCCAGTCCGATGGCGCACGACCTGCAAGGTGACGGACCAGGTCTTCGCTCTCCTGACTTGCGACCTCAGCATAGCTGTGAGCGATCAAGATCTGAAGACAAGCGAGAATCAGGCCTCACACCAACACCGTTCATCTCTTCCTTGGCTCTCGCCTCTCTGCCTGACAGTGCGCTTGGTACGCTCGAAGCGGAGTTGAAGATCAGCAATGGTCGCGTCAATGTGGTTCAACCTCTCGACGGCACTCGCACACCTGCTGCAGCTCGCCCACTGCTCCGACGCAGCACTTCGGATGCTCTACGCGCCAGTCAGCAGAAGCTTCGTCAGCTGCAAGATTCAAGCGCAGTCACCGAGCGTCCAGCAACACCAAACTTGATCTCACCCACGCCAGTCCGTCGGTCACGCTCATCGACTTACACAACTTTCTGCAACGAAGAGCGGGAACCGCAGAAAGACAGATCTTCCACCTATCTCCCACATCCAAGCCATGATGCACTACCACCAGATCCTCAGCACTCCCCCTCGGTCCTTGGTCGCCATCAGCCAGTTCGGCCACCTCCACCACACCGCACGCCGTCACATGAGGTCCGCCAACGCGAAAGTGCGCTTCAAGCAGAGCTAGAAAGTCTTCGTGGTCAATTGAGTACTCACGAACAGCGTCGCGAGCGCGAAATGATCGCGGTCAACTTCGCTCTCAACCGCATTGTAGAGCAGCAAAACAACCAAATGCATGTCCAGCAGATGCTGCTGGAGAAGCTAGCAGGTATGGATCTACAAGCCACACAAGGCATTCAGGAGTATGCTGCTGCGCACGAAGACGATGAAGAAGAGAAGCACTCTAAGAACGTTCTTGAAGCCGAGCAAGGTGTGTTTTTGAAAGAGGAAAGTGGTTTGGGATGGACGGCAAAAGCTGAGCGAGAAGCAGCAGAGGCATGCAATCCAAAGGACGACGAGATCATTACTGCTGAAGTCGAAAAAGAGTGGAGCTCAAGAATGTTAGAGGGTTGACAAGTCTGCTTCTACCTAGCCATCAACAATGGGTGCGATCACTTCCCGCGACTAAACATATTCTCCACCTCACTCAACCTCCAATACAACCCAGCCTGAAACCTCCGTGCTTCGTCCCATTCGATCCCGAATTTCTTCCCTTCGCCTTCCAATCTCTGCAATTCTTCGCTTTGTTCATTGATCATCATCCTTACAGAACTCATAATCCGTCCTAATCGATTTTTTCGACCCTTGGTCTGCAAACTTGCCAAAGCGTGAATCTCATCATGCACCCTTTGCTCGATCGCTTCATGCTCCTCTCTGAGCTTTTGCTGCGCGAGAGCAGTCTCTTCCTCCTCGGATCTTTTTGGATTGAGGAGTTTTCTTAGGCGGTCTAGAGCCATTGTCGGATAGAGTGGGTTTTCGAAACCACTGAAGGGGTAGCACAAATCTTCTGCTTGGATCGTGAGAGATTGGTTCGGTCCCCAGAAATGGTATGTGGAGAGCATGAGCTGAGAAGCGTGAGATTGTTCTCGAGGCATGGTTTCTGAGTTTTAGAGAAAAGAAGGTGGGAAGAAGGTGGGTATTTGAGGGAATTCGGGGGTTGGTTGTGAAGGATGCGAGCATATATTCACCAACTTTACTATATACATAGGTCATCCGAAACGCATGGTCTCATGGTACGCTGAATCGGAGTCTCGATATTGCCAAGACCTTCACATGCGCTTCATGCTGCGTATAAGGATGTATTAAATCCAAGGACAGCCCTACCCCCACAAACTCCCAGAATGAGTCTTTGGTCCTGTGGTGTAACGGCAAGCACATCTGGACCCAGGGCAGAGTCGGCACGGCTCAGTCGCTGTGATCCGAAGGACTACGTTCGATTCGTAGCGGGACCGAATTCTTTTTGAACTCGTTGAGCAGATTTCCATAACATGTCATCATTGATGAGTTCTTCGCTCGATCGGCGTAGCTATGGTGTGAGCCATGGTCTTACGTATGCAGCCGGTTTCGGAAGCTTGGGATTGCGCTGCTCTCTGCGAGTGATCGGTTTGACAGGCAGATCGATGAGGAAGAGCTCAGCGATTGGATCAGGCTTTGCTCTCTTGCTATTCGGCATCTTTGATTTTTGTTGTTGCACTTGACGTCTACGAAGATGTGATGTCGCCTCTTTGAGTTATGAGGACGACCAGGCTTGTGTTGAATGGCGTTCGCGGCGACTAATATGAGAGATGTTGGCGTGAATCATGTTTCGATGGTAGGCTTTCCGATCTAGATCTGTCAATCTTTGCCATCGATCTCATCATCGATTTGGTAACAACGAAGAACAGTCATGGTCTGCTCAAGCTCAGTCAGCATCAAGAGCTTCAGCTCACAGGTCGAGAAGACTTCTCTTACGCTCGCCCAAATTCAGGCTCAGCTTCAACGCTCTCGCGATGCTCTGCAACACAAGGATGGTCTGCACTCGCCGGATGCGCGTCTGCAAGAGGGAGCGCTCTATCACCTACAGCAAGTTTTGAAGTATGATATCAAGAAACGATGCGATGAGCTTCTGGAGGGAGCACCATTTGGTATCGTGCCCTTAGCCGACGACCATCTTAAGATGCTTTACGAAGCATATAGAGAAGCCGTGTCAACATGGAAAGAAGCCTTGACCCATGAGCTGGGCCGAGTAGAAGATGAGATCGCAGAGGTTGATTCGATGTTGATGACGAATCTGGAGGATGATGCTGGAAGTACGATCCCAGATCGTGGCACAGCCGATGACGATCTGACAGTGGCACGAACAGAGATGGAGATAGTGAATGAGGTTGATCTGCACTAGATCTTCCTGAAGACAGCAGCATTGCGTTCACCCGACTCTCAGCGACTTACCGCAGCGATCAGGCCATCAAACCTCATGGCTTCACACCTTCCCTCGCCAGACGCAGCTCACTCGGCCATTCGTACGAGCGAAGATATCCATCGGCCTACTTCGAAGCCATTCGATTACGAACAGTACCAGTACGAGCATACATTCCCATTCTGCCCGTGCTGCAGCACTGATTGGCGAGCTTCGCCGTACGATGATCGTAACCGCAATTTCCACGCGTCTGTGGATGGAAGAGCACCGCGGACAGATGTTAGCCACGCAGCCGAAGCATTGGAGCGCCTTTTGCTATGGCCTGGTCACCACAACTGATGAGGTCGGAGTCCGGACGTGTGGTGTCACCGATCCGTTGAGCGCACAATCTTTGGCCTGACTGATTCTCAAGGACGATGTTGGAGGGCTAAGACGTGGTGTCTTCAGATCGCATTTAGCCCCAGATGGCCCCGGACAGGAAGGTGATCTATCTGTAGGGTGATGCATATAAGGAGGACAAGGTGGATCCACCCGGAACCGGAGATTACGTACACCGGATTCTAATGTTAGTCTTTCTTACTATTTTAAATCTTAGTAAACAAACTACGCGTTCCCTCTCGTACCTTACTACCCTCTACCTCGCTATCGCTAATATAAAGCTAAAGATTAGGTATAGTATAGTAATATCGCTTAATTTAAGGTATTATTATCGTTACTATAGCCGGCACTTCCGTACCCTCTATAACCTCCGATTCTACGCGTTTCTTAAGCGCTTACTACTACTAGTATATACTAGTTAAGTAAGTAAATACTACGGTATAGACGACGTATCTTATAGCGACTAATTATAAGAGCTTATAGGTACTATTAGTATCTAATATAGCTACGGAAGTAAGGGTACTAGCAGTACCTAAATACCGAGTTACTAAACCTCTATAACTAGCTTAGTAACTAAGAGAGCAACGATAGGGTCTACTATAGCCTATATTTAAGATAGCTACTTAGTAAGTACTTTATCTACTATATCGTCGTCTATAGTATTAGATAACTTGTTACGTAGGTTATAGAAGCGCTCTCGAATATTAAATACCTATTCCTTTATCTCGATAGCGCGTTACTCTAGTATTATTATCGTTTCTAGCTCGAGATTAATAATAACTCGCTCTTAAGTAAAATATAGCTTAAAGCTATTCTCGCGCTACCTCTATATCTATATAGTATAGTCGTCGTTAGTAAGGTTGTTATAGAGCTTATTCTATATATATATATACTAGTATATAATCTAATACTTCCTATAGAAGGTATACTCGTAGAAGTTATAGTTATCGAGGTCTCTAATATCTCTAGTATTAAACTCTAACTCGCTAAGCGTAATCTCGGAAGTAACGAGTACCTATATAGAGTAAGGTAACGGCTTAAGCTACTTATTCTTATTAACGATAGGGTATATCTTCGAGCGGAAGCTATCGAGTATAATATTAGCTCTATAGTCGAAGCTATTAGCTACGTTATCGACGTAGATAGTAATACCCTTTAGCGAGAACGCCGCTATAGCGCGTTTAAGGTTACCCTTCTTAAGATACGAATATAGGCCTTCTAGTAGATTAGTTGTCTTATATTATATATATAATAGTAAGTATTCTCGTATAAAGTTAGCCTATATTCGCTTATTCTTAATAAACTCGTTCTTAATATATTTAACCTATTCTCGCTTAG
>AWYD02001438.1:0-12244 GCA_000504365.2 Pseudocercospora pini-densiflorae CBS 125139
TAGTCTTCGTTATAGTATTATTAGAGATATAGTATAGCTAGTCTCTCGTTCTAGGTATTGTATAATCTCTTCTTTTAAAGTACTATTATAAACCTATATTATAACTTAAAGCTTCTAGAGTAATAGATCTATATATAGACCTATTATTACGAGTAGATAGCGAGTATTTAGCGAGTATAGAATATATAGAATAGTAGAAATACGAATATAGGTTAGAAATTGAGTTAGAAAGTAGTATTAATTACATGGTCGATTTGGGCCTCCCTAGGCGAGTGGCTTGGTCATCTCCGCTGTGGTTTGTGACTACAGCATGTCAACAACAACACACTACTTGACCATTGTTCACCCCTCACAGCTCAGCAGTCGTGGTTGGGGTTCGGCCAGTATCATCGTACGAAACGCAGCCGTACTTCTTACGCCAATACGGGGCAGCATAGCGATCTCGAAGCGGAATCGGAACGATTGATCTGCGACGGTCTGGATGCCTTCATGCAGCGTGAAAATGGAGGCAAACTCCTACTGGTCGCCTCATGAATGATACACAATGGTACAAGGCTGCTAGTGGAATAGCTTGCGAGACGAAGGTGAAGCAGAACATGTTCGCAGAGGCGACAATGATAAGGACAAGCTCCTGTCAGAATTGCTTGAAGGTCCAAGAATCGCCAGATCTGCTATTGGAGGTCGCTGTTGCGGCTCAAGGTGGGATATGAATCACACACTTCCAACTGGCGGCGCCACAGAAGCAGTGACTGGTCGCGGTATGCACAAAGCAATGCCGGCCACTCAATCCGCACGCTCCGGCGCCTCGTAGATTTCACGAGAGTATACGAGGGCGCCTTTGCTGTGCTGCCTATCAAATCAGATCTCGCAGGAATCGGCCTTCCTGTATAAGACATTGGCAGTCGGCCATTCACAATCACTGTGGTCAGATCACGAGTTCCACAGTGGCCAGGCCTTCACAGCACAATCTACCACTGCTACTCGTACCCGATCTGCAGTCTCCATGAGCTTGTTTCTTGCCTTGCAACGTTGAAGATGGTGCTCTCGACCATTCTGGGTGCCAGCTTGCACGCATCGAAAAATAGCCCGAGCCAGCACATACAATCAGCATGCTGATTCTAGACCGCAGACTCTTTCATAATCACGACAAAAACCCATGTTCCAGGATTTCGTCTCGCTATGCTTGTCGCCCCATTGGCAGATAAAGGCGCGTGCGGACAGTCGAGTTGCCTTCATTAGTTGCCTTCACGCAATCCTGCTGACGATCGCGGAGCCGCTTTAGCGACGACAATGGTCGCCTTCTGCGAAGGTGCAAACCCAAAAGCTTTCACTGATAAGAGCCTTCAACTCTTGTTTCCCGAATCGCATTCTCGTTCAACTGTTATCATCATCTTGCCAACGCTTCTCAATCACAATGAATTGAATGACGAACTCGACAGCCACAGTTTACGAGGGCTTCTGGATCAACTGGACTGACGGCCGGGTCTGGGAATCCATATTGACGCTGAGCGGTCGAAATGGCAATCTGCTGATCGCTTTCTTGGCTTTGTACGTACAAGTCGCTGGCACCCACTGCTGGCAGATACTGTGTTGGTTACTATTCCAGTTTGGTGCAACAACGAAGTTCGATGATGTACCACCATCCCTTCGACGACAACAGCAGCAAGCAGTTCTGAGGAACAGCAATTCGGCAGCGAGTGGCATCATTGACCTTGGGAAAGTGGCATGGAGCAGCAGACATCGTCTGAGACCTCGAAACGCAAAGGCCATCTCGCTCTTACCTTTCCTGTCCGCCCTGCTCTGTACCTTTGGATTTCTTGTCGCTGGAATTTTCTCATCTTGTGTCACATCGACTCGTTCAGATGTCTTGCTACTTCCGCAGGCGTGCGGGTATTGGCCAGAAGACAATGGTATGGTGGATACAAATCATCAGGAATGGATGAGCAATGCCCTCCAGTTCAGTGGACAATTCGTTCGAAATGCCGCAGATAGCCTGCTGCTTAGCGAATACTGCTATGGGGAAGCATACTCCAGTCAAGCCAAGTCCTGCGACTCTCCTGGAAGACAATTGGTTAATTCGACCTCCAACGTCACCCAAGAGTGTCCGTTTGGAGACCTTCCATGTGCTACAGCCGAAACGCTGAACCTGGATTCCGGACTCATAGATTCGCAAATCCACCTGGGCATCAATACACCTCCTGTTGACCGCTTGGCATACAGGAAATAGATGACATGCTCCACATTGAATGTGGACAACTTCACCCGAAGGTACGACTGGCACAATGTGTCGAGACTGTTCAACAATAGCGACGTTTCGCCTGGAAATGTGTTTGGTCTCTACGATGAATACCTGAACTGGGGCAATGCCAGCCATTATGAAGCTTATTTTCTCGGACGACAGACTGCAGATACTGGCTATAACGCTACCTACATTTGGAACTCTGCACCAAATTATGCCTTGCATTCAGGAACGCTTGCCGGGAACAGTCCGATCTATCAATTGCAGTAAGCTTCCGATGCAAACCTATCTTGTTGCGCACTAACGGAGTCAGCGTGGAACGACATCTGCCAACTGGAAGCAAGAACGCTAGCTATCGCAGCACCTTCGAACCACTGCCTGGCCTTCGACGTGCAGACACTGGCACTATGCTGGTGTTCCTTACAAACGTGGCAAGCTACATCAGGCCTACGAACGATCCTTGGTTCAATGCCACTGTGCCGCAAATTGACACAGAAGCTGGCACTTGAGCGAAGCTCACCGACTACTACGACCCTAAATACAACTCGGTCATGGCTTGCTTCGATCGTACACAGACCTGCAATACAGCACTTTCGGATTCACCGTGCATGCCACTGGATATGTATGGTCAGAGCTACCTGGGAAATGTGACCAAAATGCTCGAATTCAACAGAAGGCAAGCTGCATGGTCAACCGGCTTATGGAAGCTTTCGAAATATCGCCTGTAGCACAAGTCATTGGCCAACTGAATGGCAATAGCATGCTGGCAGCCAAAGAAGCATTTGACTGGTCCTCGCCTGCCCTGCCTGATAATCAATGGACGCTCGAGCTACGAAAATTGGGTCTCCGCTAGCCTGATCTTATCCTAAATGAACATTCGACAATACGTCACTGGATATGGCAGAGAAGATTACAACAAGAGAAAGATTCTACCATTGCCAGAAGATGCATGGATGTGCCATGCACAAATCACCCAGAGTACGCAATACTCCTCATTCAGTGTCTTTGGGCTCTGCATGATTCTCATCGTTGGAGGACCATTCATCGCCACAGACCTGTGCCTGAACACGGCAATGGACAAATGGCGTGCTCGAAAGCAGGCGTCCCCAAATGCTCACCGCCGGTCTGAGCAATGGACGAAAATGGCCCTACTGAATCTCCATGAGAGTGCCTACGGCACTGCAGAATCGATGAACACCTCTTCCTCCGCAGAGCGGCTGGACGGTACTGCACCATTACTTCCTCTTACTCACCATAGCGACGTCGAGAAGACTGCAACGTCTTGTACCGAGAGTACAGGTGACACGAGCTTTACGTCAGCTCAGCCGCATGTCGTGGCGAGTGGAAACTCCCAGCAGAAACTGCTCACTCGTAACACGTTCTGATGCCGCGGCGAACGATGGCCGGAAGCCATCGCAGTCAGATCCTTCCAGAATCTATGAGACAAGTCGAGCCTAAACCCACCTCGTCCGATGCTTCGTAATCACAAGCTGCACCTGGTCATCGCTACGCTTCCTACAAATACCATTTTGTGCCTAAGGGTCGAATCTTGCTTGATTCCATACATGTATGAGTTCTGCAATGCGCATCGATCAGTAGCCCTTTTTTTCTTAGTATCAGCTCAGTGATGCAGACCAGCTGCAGGATCTGAGGTGTGATGACAAGACATTGTTCTGAAGCAAAAATGGCTCGTGTGGAACAATCACGCCGGATTCCTGCGTCAATGCTTCGCTACGTTATATGCCCAAGATCTGTCAGTCGCGGGACGGATTGCACTTGGACAAAAAGCTTCGATGTCGATGCAGTGAAGGAGGCCAAACTTTTTAGGTTTTCTGTAGTGTGGTCTGCCAACACACGGCATCTTCTACGTCGGCAATTCAGATTCGTCTCGAGAATGCCGCACCAAAAGTAAGTATACTTCAGCCATTGCACTTTCAAAAAGCATGTGCGAAATTCGCACCTCCAACATCAGCCTGGCGGTGTAGCCATCAAGTGCTATCAACTGGCGTATGACACCATCCTCGATCACGAAATACATGATGTGGCTCGCACGGTGATAAAGTACATTGCTAGTATAAGCTTTTTCCTAGTTGAATTGTTTTCCGATAGCGCGTCTTTAGGTCTGCTACGTCGCGGCAGCTAGTAGAGATATGTGTAAACACTGCTAGGCGGTCATCTTCGCTACGGTTCCTCGATATATGGTCGGCGCAGTGCATAGTGTGATGATAACTGCCAATATGCCCATCTATCATCCCGCTTCCAAACATGGCGCGATGTAATTTCTTCCAGGTGTAAGCGCAATGCAGATCATGGTAATCGGTGCCTGGGAATATTCCCATCTTCGGTGGACCGCCCGTCGCGCGAATATCGGGTATGAACACTTCATGCTTCATTTCTTCGTCTGCGTAATAGCGCCAGTCGCGAGCATTGAGAAATTCGGCTTCAAGTTCGCGGTCCCAGCACTTCGGGTGGACCCATGCACCAGACACAAAGTCGTATACACACCCCCGTGCTTTTGCTTGATCAGGTATCCGACCACAGTGTAGACCATCCACTGCGCTGTAGCCAAAGCGGCTCACCGAGATCATAGTAAGAGTAAAGAGCGCTACCAGCGTTGCAGCCACCCAGACTGCTTTCCTAGCCCTGCATTGAGGTGAATGTGCATTCTGGACCACTTGATCTTCTTTCTCTTGGTGCAGGAACGGCCCTTCCTCGTCTTGCGAAGTACAATTTGGCATTGTTGGTGCTAAGGTATTGTATTCGTGAGAGCTACCAGAAGTAACTTGCTGAAGCTGTGCGAAAGGCAACGATGCCGTAATCTTTCAACTCTGTCTGGTATTTAATGTTCCATGACATTTGCGTCGAATTAGACTTCAGCTTACTGTGCTAACTCGTTCGCAGCATGCTCGCTGTTCTAGGGATCCTTGATCATGTCGTTAGGCCCATAGCTCCTCGATCATGCCGTTAGCATCAATGACACCACTTTACATGCAGGGACGTACTCATGTACAGTGCTGTTTTTTGAAGTGGATCAGTCCGTGCACGACCGGGGGGATTAGATCTTTCACTTTATTCTATCTCTAATTGATAATACCTAGGATCCGAGTAGATTCGATCGTATAGGCCGTATGCGAGTACTAAGCATATAATCGCATTCTTTCTAAGAGCGAGCAAGAAGAAAAGTTGAGAAGGCCTAACCCCCCGGTCGTGCACGGACTGATCCACTTCAAAAAACAGCACTGTACTGTAGGATGAAACTTTGACAAGACAGCAGCTGGCATGGGTCCCTTATCAGCCGTCTGCAGCCTGATCTCCCTGTCACAGCTATGCGGAAGTGCGATACATCGGACCAGGGGGGAGTTCCAAGGGTCTGTGGAGACTAGGGTTGAAGCATGTCGGAAGCTCATTGGGACTTCATGATATATACCTGTGTTTGCAATTGGAGCCAATGGCAGTGCAAGTTGGATAACGCTTCAAGAGCCTATATAGCCTGCCTGGCCTCACGAAGCCGAAGTCTGACCGTGGCTCAAAAGCATTGAGACACATGACTTTTTGCAACACCAGCAGCACCGCCGCTACACCGTACAGCTATGGAACGAGGTCCTCGCATTGACTTTCGATCTAGCAACGCATTCGCAGTACAGTAGCTAGCAGCGGTCGTTTCTACTATTCCCTGATACCTTTCGCGCAGTCTGTTCTCATTACATCCAAGGCCGCAGGTGTTGCAATCATGGACTTGGCCGTCCAAAGCGCCCTTGGCTATGGATGCGATCGATGTAAGCCTCACGAATTTGCTCATAGTTGCGGCATTTGTGCAGGGTGGTGAAGTCAGCTTCCCAGCGCTCGGTGCCATCAGCATCCCGTTTATGTTCGGCAAGATACAGAGAGACATCGCTTTGGCACATGAGCTCTACCCGTAACGATTCGACGCAGTGGTCGATGTGTGTTCGGATGTACGCATAAGTTCGGTTTCGAAACTGCGCAGGCATTGTCTCTTCGGTATATCGGTCGTACCAAATCAGTCGTCGAAGCATGTCCTGTGCGCCGGTCAGTGCTCCACCGTCCAGTTCATGCCCGTGAAGTAGGGCCAGATGTATCTTACCAAACAGTGCAGTTGATGGAAGACTTGAATTTTAGCCTGCACTCCAGTGAAAGGAGGTTCTGCTGACTTGAATGATTGAGCAGAGGACTTGTTGATACGAGGCAGTATTTCTTCGGGGACATATGTCGCCTTGACTGATTGTGAAGTTATTGGCCCTGCTGACCACTCCTCTTGTGAATGATGCAATTCTTACAGTTGTACAGTTCTTCCCATGCCTCATCACCACCCACAGTAGGTGGTCCTCTATAGATATTGTTCCCAGAAAATGGCACACTGATCATTTTCGTTTCGTACTGAACTAGATCTATCATAGGAGCTGCCGCTAATTAGAGCTTGTAGAAGGGACGACGCATCACTTCATTGACTTACAATAAATGGATAGCTGCTTTGCGCATTCTTTGTCGCTAATCACCGGGTGGTGTAAAGTGTGTATCAGAGCGAAGTTTGCGAGTAACGAGGTAATCAAGACTGTAGCCGCAATGACACCAGTCGCGACGATAGGTCTAGGACGAAAACATCGCCGTTCCTCAGATCGAGAATGCGCACTGAGATGGGCCCAATTTCGTTTCTCGATCCCGTGACCTTCGATGGGAATGACGGTGGGCAAATCTAGAGAATCGGGTCGATTAAGGAGCGGAGCGTACGAAATCTGTCTTGAGAAGATGCCCATAGTGATGGATTGCTGCGTTCTTGTGAAGCGTGTACTATTGCCAGTAGAACTGTAAGGTCACATTTGTGACTAGACAATCCTACGACATTTCTGCGCCAGTGTATATTGAAGCTTTCTTGTGAGCTTTGCAACCCAGTCCAGAAAGGTTCCGTTGTCTGTACATGTGATCGAGCTCCGGTCAAGGATGAGCTTCTATAAAATCCTATCCTTCGTATGTACCTCGCATCTAACATGCAGAGCCTTAATCTGGAAAGGTTCCGTTGTCTGTACATGTGATCGAGCTCCGGTCAAGGATGAGCTTCTATAAAATCCTATCCTTCGTATGTACCTCGCATCTAACATGCAGAGCCTTAATCTGGAAAGGTTCCGTTGTCTGTATATGCAGTCGAGCTCGGGTCAAGGATGAGCTTTTACAAAATCCTATCCTTCGTATGTAGATCCCGTATCCGACGTTCTTCCAATCGAAAACCCTGGATCGATACGGACTCCGTGAAAGTGTTATAACTTTGAGGGAGTTTGAGCGAGCTGAGAGGAATGAGTTCCAACAGCTCTCGGTACAAGCGATTCATCATGAAGGCCATCATAGCATATTTGCTCTTCACTGCACCTTCCTACTTTGCGTATGCATTGCCAAGGACACCGACTAGACACTCTGCATCTGAGTTGAATTTGAAGGTGCGCAGATGTTCATGCTGTCTACATTGCCTTGTTTTAGATTCTGAACAGCGTACCTCAAAAACAGACGAGCCACCTTGATCGTAACCCGATGACTAAGAAGCGATGGGAGGGGTGGAATCCGACCGTTCTTGGAGACGATGTTGATGGTCGAGACTTTGGTAAGAACGAGAAGCGATGGGAGGGGTGGAATCCGACCGTTCTTGGAGACGATGTTGATGGTCGAGACTTTGGTAAGAACGAGAAGCGATGGGAGGGGTGGAATCCGACCGTTCTTGGAGACGATGTTGATGGTCGAGACTTTGGCAAAAAGACTGAGTAGTGCATGCGAGAGTTGTCTCGAATATCGTTCTAAATCAAAGGTTAGAAAATCGGAACGACGCTCGTTGTGCATCAATATCTTCACTATGAACAGGCGCTGACGGGAGCGTGGCATACAACATGGATGTACAATCTGATCCTTTACAACAAAATTGAATAGTATCCCAACGATAGTGCTGAGAACAATGAGTGAACTCGAACACAAGGTTGTGATTGAAGATCGACCGGGCTACACAGTCACTAACTATGCCAATGACGGAGCTTAGTCACCTCCAGGCCTCAAAGGCTTATGGATCAGATCTGCGTTTAGCTTCGCCGTGGTAGCAGTATCGATCCTGTCCATAGGCGTCTCTCGCATGAGAGCCCTCAGACAATGCAGAGGGTGCGAGGCTCCCCTTGCTGCCTTGGGAATGATAACACCGGTCTGAGGGGCCCGTAGCTCTTTCATCCAACTGTAAATGCAGTGGGCTATGTGCCCTGCACGAATTGTGTAGAAGACGCCTTGCGTGTCTGCCAGGGCTGCAACTTCGTCTTCACCAACGATACTCGCATCATCGCCGCGCTCTAGGTAGTATGGCCAGGTATTATTGAACGTTGTAGATGCCTCATTCCGAAACTGCTCTGTTAAAGCGTCGTCTCTACAGTGCGCGGGTAGCCAAGCCGAAGCAAGCGGATCCCATTGGCATCCACTAGACAATGCAGCCGCGACCGAGTGTCCGCAAGAGCACGAGAGGCTGTCATGCCGCAACCGAGTGACAATATGCCATGCATGCCAGAGCGCATTGATGGCTCACCATCCAGCCAACAAAGTAATCAAAATGTGCTTTAATGTCCGGAACTGGGACCCACGTTATCACCCGGGTCGCGAAGCTATTTCGCTGTTACCTCTAATGTTCAACAGTGGTGTTTGTTGTTGACACATATTTTCGTCGCTGGCTACCTCGGGATCGTGGTCGTGATGCTTGTTCAGAGCGTCGTCCATGGCTTTTGTGCGTTCGAGGAGAGCTTTCGGCTGTTCGTCTGCAACTTGGACAAATGCATCAAGATGCGAGGTGGAGTTTGGGCGAGGCCACATGATCAGAGCGCTGTGAAGAGGGACATTCCGTTGGTTTGAAAATCACTCTCGCCCACGCCGAAGTGCCGTGATCGAGATGGCAAGTTCAAGCTCTTCGCTGGGTGCTGTCCGGATCTTCGATTCTTTGTAGCTCCCTTGTAATAGAGCTTGGTTGCAACTCTTATCAACAGCGGGGAATCAACCCCTAGCGGAGTCCTGGCCTTGCTACAGGGTTCAATTAAAATACAAGTGCGATCCATGCTTTTCCAAGACCAACCCGTACCCTCTTTCAAGAACCGAATTGTAGCGTCCGCCGCCCGAACGATGGATTGTGACTCGGAATGACTCAATGCAGGCATAATTTGCTCCTTCCATTGGTTAGAACAGCATTTGCAGGGCACGGAGGCATTCAAAAGGCTGTTCGGAATAAAACCGAAACCTTGCCAGGGGGTAAGCTCGCCCGCATTCAAGGCTGCCAGCATGTGACACTGTCACACGAAGGCCCCTATAGCTGCGTTTGCGCACTATCTACAACAACTGGGGGTGGGCGGGTGGGTGCAGCGATTGTGGCACCGAGCGGTGAATGAATGAGGAAGAGATCTTCTGCCTACGGCAGCTGCGGTTATGCCGGTCGTGCATAGACCTCTGCATATACAACAGGCGTCATCAAGGATATTCTCAGAGCCAGTGCAACTTGCTCATGTGAGGTCCAGCGAAGAGTGCGGAGAAACACCTGGCTCTGAGTTACCCTGTCGTTGCCATCGTGTGTTATCTTACTGCTGATTTTGCCCTCGCCGTGGCTTCTGTCGCCGCCGTAGCTTCTGTCGCTGCTGTGTCGTCGCAGTGTTCAGCATGTGACAGTGGGGCTTTGATTTCTACCACGAATCTCAATCTATTCCAGATGGAATATTCGACTCTGGAGGCGGAAAAACTCCTATCCAGTACAGACCAAGAAGGGCCTTCGATTAGAGCAGATTCCTACAGCCTCGAACATCCTCTGCGCCTTCCCGAAGTCTGCCAGTGTCGATCGCACAGCAAGTCAATCGCAAAACTATGGATAATTGGAATTCCGTATCTGGCAACTCTCGTTTCTCTTTGTGCCGTCCTCTACGTCTTTGTCACTTCTCGTCCGGCCCGCGACCATAAAGAGTGGACCTGCCCAGGAAGTGAGGTGAACAGTCTCATTCGCGAGTGTAAGAGAAGTCTACGGCAGCAGATTCTGTATGAAGCTAACGTTTATAGACCCTAGTGTTGCTGTCAGATTCAAGAATGATAGTCTCTACGAAATACGATTAGATACGCCGCCCGAGACTCGAGCGCGAGTCAAAGAGAACTGGGCGAGCCTTTTCCCTAGTTAGTCCATCTTCTGAAGCCCTAGAGCGTTTGTGAGTGGCTAACATGATTGGTAGAGGGTAGGGGATTCATCAGCGCGAAGGATATTCTACCTGAAATGGACTGGGGAAATTATATTTTGCCACCTCCCCTCGAAAGGGTCCATGGCCACCAAGTGGGGACTGTCTTGCCGCCGAGTTTTGGTACCTCTGTATTCCATCAACTGCACTGCCTAGTGAGTAATATCAGGCGCAGCGGGTTTGAGGTCTGTTGGTGCTAATTGCGCTTGTATGACTTTAGTACGTGATTATGGACCTCTTACACTCATATCATTTTGATGAGAAGGCCCCAGGCCATCACAATGCGCGGCATGCTTTCCATTGCTTTGAGTTCCTTCGACAAAGTATTATGTGCTTCGGTGACATGGCACTTGAGGGCGAGGATCACCATAGCCCTACAGGCACCGGAACTCAAGGATGGGGCACGACGCACGTATGTAGAGACTACAATGCTCTCAAAGCTATGGCGGAAGAGATGCGGCAAGTTGACGACCAGAGCATAGACTAAATACGTACCAAATTATTACTTTATATCTGTCTGGCCAGGGCTACATAATCGACCGGTCTATATTCGCATTCAAACACATCATCTGTCTACATACTAGATTCTTCGTCTCGTAGTCTTTCTATTATCATTCCTGACTGGTACTTGAGCTGCCGGACATAGGATTGTAAGAGTCGAAGAACAACGTGAACATTTCGAATCGTTTTGAAGGATCAAGATGAGTTCACATATTGGCGATGAACATTCTGCATACCACTCGTCAACTTACTAATCGCGCAACACCGGTCAGTCCCGCCCTCTGTTTCGATACGTGGGACTGGAAGAGTTCTAAGGAGAGCGTGCCATTTTACCATTGGTACTCAATCTCGTTTTCGATCGTGTCTCTACTCGTGTCTTCTGTAGTCTGGAAACCCTATGGGTCCTTGCGGAAAATCCCACGGGTTGAATTTCTGCCCCAGCTTCTTTTCGATTACAGCCGTCCTCTCGAGGTCGATCCGCTTCCTCTGTAGATTGAATTCGCCTTGGAATATGTAAGTAGATTCCTTTGCACTCTAGTTGGTTCAAAGGCATGTGCTGGCTTACGAAGCTTCCAAATGTCTCGGCAGGTGTGCGGTTGGTCGGAGTCAATGTAGTGCGGATGTGGCCACGAGAGCCGTCGCTGAGGAATAGGTGTCATATCAGCAGTACACGCTAGGGACTGGCGGATGGTGTCCAAGCAGTGGTCTGTATTAAAGAAGTCAACCGTGTTGTCCTCACAACGCCAGGATTGAAAAAGTCACCCATGTGAGCTCTGTCAAACTCTTCTTGCGTTTCATTTGCTAGTCCGTAAGCCCATTGTCCGACCACTGCGCGAAGCTCATTCTGTAAGAAAATGATTAGTAAGTGTATACTTCTGTTGCTACCGAAGGACCATGAGCACTTATGACGCAATGCAAGTTGTAGAAGACTGCAAAACTATTTTGGTAGTTAGGACGTTGCAACTTAGAACAAGCGCTAACATTGCATACCCAACGCGGTATCCCATAATGTCGTGGTACCATTCCTTGTACATGTCTGGCCACTGAGATTTCGCTTCACTCTCAGTAATATAGAAATTGTGGTCCTTGAGTAATTTGTCCCAGTTTCTGTTCGCCTCGTTACTATCATTTCCGAAATATTGTAGAGCGCTAGGCACCCGTTCCCGATAAGTTGATCCGTCTAGTTTAAGTAAAATAGTAAGCTAAAAGATTAGCGAGCGACCTTAAACAAGTAAGTAAAGGCCCTAGACTAAGCGTAGTTATAATTATA
>AWYD02001441.1:0-35328 GCA_000504365.2 Pseudocercospora pini-densiflorae CBS 125139
TAGCAGTTTAACTACTTACTAAGATTAGTTTCTTAGTAGAGAAACCGCTTCTTCGGTTTGGTTTATATATTTTAAACTAAACTAAACTAAACTAAACCTACGGGGGATCTATATAGCTTAGCTATTTTATAAAAACCTATCCGCGAGGATCGGAGGCTTCCTAATATCTTAGAGAGCCAATCTAGCCTTTTATTACATTATTCTCTAGCAATTCCAACTTTGACTTCTTACAAACATTGAAACCATGGCCGAAATTCAAGACCACAATTACTCACTTTCACAGCCAACTCTCCAATCACCACCTTCCCATATCACAATCGGAAGCAATCATATATCCGAAGGAGAACGCACTCTCAACATCGTCTGCCCAGCCAGATACTTCACCTCCTCAACATGTACCATTACCAACGAATACGGCGAACTCCTCTTCAACCTCGAAGTCCCAGCAGCTTTGAAATCCTACAGCGTCCGTCGCACATTAAAAGACACCTCAAATAAAGCCCTCCTAGTCCTTCGTCATCCAAACTCCAAAATCCACACCCTGGCCGTAGAAACCGAGACTGGGATGCAACTTTGTCTGATCAAGGACCATGGGGAACGTATCCGAGATCAGACTGCTCAGGTGCATCTCGGGGAGTGTTATGAAACGATTGATATGCGAGACGTCAATGCGGTCGGGACGAAAACTGCGTATGAAGTTCAAGGAAGGCTTGTTGCGGAATTGAAAATGGTTGTTGATAATGAGCGGGAGCTTTTGAGGAGTAAAGGTGGTTCTATTAGGACGGCGTGGAAGTTGAGGATGGGGCCTGGTGTTGATATGGCGCTTTTTGTAGCGTTGGCGTTTGCTCGGATTGAGATTTCGCAGTCGTGGCGTCGCTGAGAGGGATACTGTGCAGACCTGAGAGTTGGAGGCAGTCTACCAGATCGATTGGCTTGTTCGCAAGGCTCGCATGTGTGTATCTACATCGTTGAAATCCATAAATTTCACTGTTGGTGGCCGCCGACAACAGCAAGCAGAATCATTGGTTCGATATTCACATCATAGCCGGACATAGGACTGCTGCCCTAATCTTCTGCTCGGAAAGTAGTTTGTCCTCGAAATGTCAATGGTCGGGCGGCACAGTCTTCCTCGAGCACTGCGAAGCTGAAGTGAGACCTCATCGTTGTCCGTCGACATTTTGCGAAGCCTCCCGAGAGTAGAGCTAGCCTTGCTGTCTCTTGAGCTTGTTGCTGTCTTCGTTGATTCTTGTTCACAGGCACGAACGGTCCGAACCCTGTCTGTGCTATAGAGTAGGTCCTGCATAAGCGCTCACGGCAGTTCACCGGCATTGCAACGCCACATCTAGTGTGCTTAAACATGCTAGCTATCGTTCTCGGTGGATTCCCTATAGCAGCTATAGGTAACGATGGATGCGCGCCTCTTCAAATCTTGCCCTGCCACTGTTAGCCATTTTTAGACGCTCATATGGAGCAGGACTGCAATACCACGGTCATCATCCTCCACTCCGAGACAACAACAACGGGTCGTAGCAGCAAGGAAGTATCATGGTACTGTTGGGGGAGAGAGGTTTGTAATGACAGCCTCGATCTGAACGAGGAGGCATCACCGACAAACATGTCAAATAGGAAAGTAACCAGTCTTGCGATATCACTGTTTCATTCGAAGAGCTCTGCGGCCCCGTGATAGTCTCTGCCTATGGTGGTGAGGATATGTCGTTCTTGCAAGCAGGTCGTAAGCAGCTTCGGACAGGGATGTCTTCACCGGTGCTGCGATGCTCTGAAGCTGCCAGGCTGTGATCATCTTGCAAACAAGAATTGCCGTGGTTGATCCTCTGCTGTCTCCGCTGAGTTGTCGGACTACCAGGTAGGGCATTGATCCAAACCATTGCAAGGCTGAGGTGTGCTCATCGATGCTCTTAACGCTCACGCTTAGAGGATTTCGAGCATCGCCAGCATTGCGGGGTGGTCTCATGGGAGCAGGAGTAAATCGGGAGTAGTTTAAGTTTCGTAGTATCTCAATCATTCTTTTCAATCTCAGAGTCCGCTGCCACGTTCTTGTTGCTTCGGGCATTGTAGGAGAATTCGAGCAAAGAAGCTTGACGTGACGTTTGACTGCGGCACGCCAAGCTTTGGGCAAGAAGGACCGTGAAACGAGACCTGGTTGCGCGGCGCCTAAGCAGTCGTTGTTGCTTTCCCCATTTGCCATCGATTTAGACAGTATCATTCCAGCTTCCAAATGGCAGGAGTATGCGGGTGTTAGCAGAATAGTTAGCAGTGGTTTGAATATCCACCTGCTAATATAGCACCTACTTGTTGAATTTGAATTCATCTGCATTGCAACACTATCTTTATGCTTCGAATATTACAATCAGTTATCGGTTTGCTCACGCCCAGATGCCACATCGGAATACTGGAGCATATGCTAGAATCTCCCAACAGACTGCACGCCACATTAGGCTCCGTTCTTGCCACACGAGCGAAATCTATACTTACATGGCGGAGAGGTGCTGACCGGTCCAGTCGCTGTTGAGACTCGGCTGGTGCTCGTGCTGCGGGAAGATGTTGCAGAGGCCGTTGAAGAAGTGGACGATGTAGAATAGACTGGCGACGTGCCGTTACCCCAAGTTCTGGTCTGATCGTAGAAAAAGTTCATGAACTCCGTGGATGCATCGACTTGCTGCGGACTAGTGTTCGCCCAACAGTGGTTACAGGAATTATCAGTTATGGTGATTTGCGTGATGATGCCAGTGTTGCCTGCGTTTCCAAATCCGTAGCGAATGTAGTTGGACCCTGTGGCCATGGTAGTATTGGTACGACTGTACCCCTGACGAGCCGCCCATTCGGTGGCCCAGTGCGGAATTTCGGGAAGCACTCGATTTCGTCTGAAGCCACCAGAATATGGGATAGTACCATCGCTCACTCCATGCACTTCCATGTAGGCGACATTGTTCCTGGAAGGTGAACAGATAGCCTATGCTCATTAGCAAAGTCCGTTGGGATCAGTAATCTCGACCTTACCTGAACAGGTGTATTGACAGGATCAACAGTGCGAGGATCCTGAGCCGAGTTGGTGTTGTTTGTGTACATGGCAGCTGACATGCCAGTGAATACAGATATCGTGGAGCTCATTACCGGATCGCACGCCAGCACTTGAACAAGACCTCCGCCATTGCTGTAGCCTGTGACCCAGATGCGACCAGTATCGATGCAGAAGCTTCCCAGTAGAAAAGCAATCAGAGATCTCACAAAGCTGATGTCGTCCAAGTTCGTGTATGAAGAGCCTGTTGGGCCGTAGTCGGGATTAGAGATGAAAATGTTGGCAACACCAGTGACATACACCGCAATGCCAAAAGGATTGCGAACCCCGTCATTGAGCTTCGAGTCGCTCTGAATCGAATATGCATCACCTCCTGCTCCATGGAAGCCCAGAATAAGCGGAGACGCCCTGTTGTTATAGTAGTAACGAGGAATGTGTACAAGATACTGTCTGGTGTAGCCATCGGAACCGGTGAAGCTGTAGTTTACGCTCGCCCCGTTCGGGACCAAGCCTGGCCAAAGAGGCTGTCCGCAGCCTGTCGATGCATTGGCTGTACCAGCCGGAGGGGGGATTGCATAATTGGGATTTGGCGGAATACTTCGGACAATGACACTCAGGCCGCTGTTCGCCGTAAGAGCAGTAAAACCTGTCTTGATGTAGCAAGTAGTGCCCTGTAAAGAGGCAGATTGACATCCTGTGTACGCGTCACATGCAGCCATGCAGCCAGCAAGGTCCGAGACTGTCTGTTGTGACACCGACCCCGGAGAGTTGTCGAATCCACAGTACACGGTATAGACGCTGCCGCAGGGCGAAGTATACTGAGTTTGATTGGCGCCAGGACACACGGGAGACGACGGCGAAACTGGCCCAGAAGTTGTGCACACTCCAGTGAAGCCAGATGGGTATGGCCCAGTAGCTGTGGGCGTTGCAGTCTGCATTCCATCAGCATGACTTCGAGGTAGCTCTCACGTTACGCGTTGTTCGTGATAGTAATGCCCATGCCGCCCTGTTCGGAATACTCACCGGAGTAGAAGCAGCGCCTGATGTGGCTGCGAAGGTGATCTACATATATGTGATTAGCAACGGCAGTCATCCAAGAAACATGATGATCAGCCTACCGTGGCAGATATTGAAGCTGGCGTTGAAGAACTCTGCTGTGATTAGCATTTCAAATTGTGTGGCTGTCCTGACGAAGTCGACTCACAGACGAGGTTGATGCCACTGCCGTAGACGTGACAGTGATTCGAGTCGCGAAATCTTCGGTTGCAAAGAAGGTAATGCTCTCCTGAGGTAGGTCCGCGTAATTCTTCATGTAACATATGCCGCCAGATCCGCCGGTTATACCTGACGGCTCTGCACCGTCATAACTGAATTCGAAGCTTGTGCATTCTGACTCGGCATTGCAGATGGCAAAACAAGAAGCCATATCGGCTGCATTGACTTGGCCTATCGTGATGGCGTTGTTCGCGTTTCTTTGGCAGTAAATCTGTGCCTAGTCAATTTAAGCTCATAATGTTGCAGTTCGAGTGACAACGCACGGCCCAGGAATTGCCAGCAGAATCCTGCCAAGTAGTGCCGTTGTAGTACGGGCAAGGCTGTTGCGTGGTAGCTCGTATCATGTGAGCACCGCCGTAGAATGAGCCCCATTGGTTGTTGGGCGTAGTGCCAGCGTCCAGGACATAGTTGGAGAGCACTCGATTCTGGTAGTAGCAAAGACCGGAGCCACTTGTAGCGCCTATAAACTGTCAGAATCCCAGAATCCTTGGGCATTACCACAATTGCTTACTGTTTGCCGTTCCAACATAGTAGAAACCCACGCAGCCAGGGCGTTTGTCACACCCTCGAAAACAGGCCGAGAGCCCTCGTCCGTTCGTGCCACCATTATTATTGTAAAACGCTTTCGTGTTTCGCTGGCCGCAGTTCATCTGCCAGAGAGCTCCGTAAGTATCTGTAAACGTTCCGTTGGCATCTCCATTATTGAATGGAGTCAATCCTGCGGTACACGTTGGAGCGAAGTTCCAGCTTTGCGTAGCTGTTGGTTCGAAGAGACCTGCATTAGGCGACTGCTGTGCGAGGGCGGGTTGTATCAGCGCCTGGAAAAGCAAAAGAGTGATGATATTCGCATACGCGAACGGAAACCCCATCATCATTGGACTCCCGGTGTGAGCGCGATAATCAGGATGTTCAAGAGATCAAAGATGGAACGAGGATGCTGGGAGGGATGTTTTTAGCGAGAATGGGCGTCACCTAAGAAGCATCATAAGCGCATGGTGACGGACCCACAGTGATCTCCAAGAGTAGAGCTTTACAGCAATGCCGACCTATAGCCCTATATCACTGACAGTGGGTTGCCAGCTCTTTATCGATTTATGCCACGTCAACAACGCTATAGGATCGTCCGCATCCTCCTGAGCTGGACTATCGCTCTGCTACTCACCTTTCGCATCGAGATGCTCGACAGGATGATTGACGTCCCAGGCATGCAGTTCTTGGGTTGCCATCGCATCGGCAAGTGTGCATTCCTCCAAAGCGCGGCACGTTCGACGGCACAGCTTTGGAATTCTTGACTTCTTTCTCCACAAATCTCCATTGTGACCAGTATTTCCCGATTCAGCTACGATGCGAGTTGACCAGATCTCGGGTCTCTCGTTACGTGTAGGTCAACAGGGGCGCTCGACTATGATGGGCATTGTCTTGTCTGGATTTGCTGTCGCTCGGAAAATGCATCTTCGATTTGCTTCTGGTTCTGGTCCATGATAACACACGCCATCGTGTTGCGAGATCGTTCAAGTTGAAGGAACCTGCTGGAGCCCAACTTGGACGCAAGAGTGGTGGTGCGGTGAGAGGAGAGGCAGCGACCATCGAGGGGCTTGGCGCCAAGGCTTGCATGCTGGCATTGATTCCTCGCTTTTCGTGTGCTTTGTTTCGCGTCGACCGACACATGAAAGAAGATAGACACTCTTGAATCACGCGAAGGAGAGTGATGTTTTACAGCACAGGGAGCATCTTGCATTGCTGGACCCGGCTGCGCGTCACGCATCGAGGGATCTGCATTGCCGCTCTGCCGCTGCAAGCAAAGCCGTTCCAGCATCATCACTAGGAAAGAGAGTTCATCGCCAGATTTCACATCGATGGGAAAGACAGTTGTGTTCCCTCTTGTTCGACAAGATCAAACATCGCCACTCCTGCCATTGAGTACATGTCTTGCATTGTGGTCTGGCTTCCCGGCTTACTGCTCACACCCAAGGAGTATCGTTCACATCCTGCTATGAGCATGAAGAGTGCAGAATGTGGGCCATCTCGTTCAAATGATGCAGCCGCAACGCTGTCAAACTAGGCAAGATTTGGTCACTGCACTTTCTCTGCCGGTAAAGCGCTTTGCGTCTGCACCAAAAAGTGCCTTCCACCTGCAATTCGGCATCGACCGCACGCACCTATATGCTTCCAACGATGCAGAACTCTTTCTTTCTCACCCACTTCGTGCACAAAAAGGACTATGACCTGGTCATGCATCTTGCATTTCGCTTTTCATGCGAGCGACTAACGAGCTTCATCATATTCAGCAAGCATGCATCCTGGTCTGGATTTGGAGGGACGAGAGAAAAGTAGCAGAAGAGGCGTGCTGGTATCATGGCTCCGAAATAAGATCGACACTAAGCAACACTGGCTAGAATACGAACTCCTCGCACTCGCTCTGGCGACTGGTATCATCGATGCTGTATCCTTTCCGAAATTCCACTGCTTCGTCTCGAACCAGACTGGTAACACTGTTCTCTTTGCCGTTACAGCATTCGCACTGTTCGGAACACGACAAGAGACAACTTTCCAGGTCCCTGCGCCTCACCTAGCTACCAGCCTTGGCTTCTTCGTTATTGGGGTCTTCGCGGCAGGACAAATTAGCAATCGGTTGGAAACGAAATCAAGTCGCTGGTGGCTGCTGACTACCAATATCTTGCAAACTATCTTCGTCCTCTTGGCCTCTTTGCTCAGCCTGCTGTTTCCGACTGGTCATTACGACGGTACAGCCATCAACACTGCGCCGATTCTGTGCTCCATTGGACTACTGGCCTTGTCATCTGGTTCGCAAGTCGCCATGTCGAGGCAGCTAGGAATGCCAGAAATCCCTACAACACAGGCAACTGCTGCTTATGTCGACCTTTTCGTCGATCCGCAATTCTTCGTACCCATCAGGGAGAACAGAAGCAGGAATCGCCGAGTTGCATTCATAATTACGTTGTGCATAGGCAGCTTCATTGGAGCTCCAGCCTATCACTATGTAAACACGGCCCTTGCGATTTTCTTGGCCGCCATCATCAAGATCTTTGTTACCATCATGTTCTTCTTCAACAAGACAAAAGAGCAGCGAGGCAATCTGGCAAAGACATGAGCGAACAAACGTATCAAAGCCTGCACGATCAGCATGCTACTGAACACAGCCAGCGATTCACTCGGTGCATACGCTATATGAAAAGGCCCGACCTGCAGGGACAAAGCGCAGCAATCAAGCCTGTCTATACCTAGTGGAAAGTGCTATGCTTGCACGCATAGCTCCTGCTAGTCATGAACGCTCAAAGATCTTCAGCCAACGATGTCAGGAAGCCGACGCCAATCGTGGACACAAAAACCTGTGTTCCACTATAGTACTCTCTCATCGCATGGGTGGTTTACCGAGGACGACCAAGACTACACCAAGCTCATCCATCATGAGACAATGTGCGATGGCAATCGCTGCCGTAGGAGGAAGACCTGTATAGCAGGTCCAAGATACTCCTGTTCTCAATGCAAAGACTTCGATCTATGCCCCTTCTGCGCCCGGGACAAGGAGAATAGGCACAGTGCTTCACACGAGTTCTTCAGATGCGTAGTTCCTCCAATAGTTGCGGATCCGATCATAGCAGAGCGGAAATCTCGAGACAGTGATCCAGCATCGACCATTCAGAAGGGCGATTTTCATGTCGACCGTCAGACCGGCGAACGCAACGAAGCCGGCGAATTGCTCGAAGATACAATCTCAGCTCATGAGGCGGGGACATATTTGAGAACGAGTCATGAGGTTTTATGGTCGACTTTCCGTCAGCAAAGAAGCATCAAGTCGGAAAATGCAGAGCAGGAAAAGTAGCAACAGTGAATCTACCATACGAGAAAGCTAAGAATTGAGCACGGTTGCAACCCTGACACAACCGTCAGTGGCCAAGACAAGGGTAAGCATAGACATTATCTCATCAGCTAAAGACTGATATAGCTTGTGATTGCGTGGGTGAAAGCCGAACGACCTTTCGATCGAACAAACACGATAAAAGAAATCGCTCATATTGCAAGGTATCGCTCCAATAATAACTCATCTCAAACAAAAACCTTAATAGCATCCTCAAAAACCCCATCAATCTTCTTCATAACTTCCTCGCCACCAGGCTGCTCACTCTTCGGCGCCTTCGCCAACAACGCTTTCCCAAGATCATTCGTCAATTTCCTCAAATCTCCCATATCACCAGAAACCGTACTCTGCAACCCAGCAGCTGCCAATTTCTCGTTCTTCTCTTTCAGACTCGCCATACAAGCAGCGATGTTCGGCTCCAAAGTATCTCGAATATAAGCTGTGATGTTTTTGGCTTCTTCCTCCGTCACAACTTCGCTGGCATTGGCATCGGAGATTGCGTTCTTAATGTCTTGGCCGAGCTTTGCTTCGTCGCTGGAGATACTTGATGCTGCGAGGAGACCTCCTGAATAGGCTTGGACGGTTTTCGTAAGCTTTTGTACTGAAGCGTTGATGATTTCTAGATTTTGTTGTGTTGATGCTGCATCGCGGGATGTGAAAGCTGCTTTGGCGGAAGCTGCGAGTTGGCTGAATCTGGAGAGTCTCAACATTTTGTATGATATGGACTTGTGATCAAGTGTGAAAGTAGTAGGGAAGCGTCTGGTTCGCTTTTTTGCTTGACTGTCGATATTTGCTGGGTACTTTTTTCTTGGATTCTGCTTCTACCATCTATATATCTTCCTTCGACCTTTACCAACCTCCGAGGCATTGTGAGCAGCTACTGAAATGACCAAAATATCCCCAAAGCGAACCTACCAATCTCCGGATTTCGAGGCAGCCTGGTATAGCTCCTGAGGCGCAAAGCTGTCAGGCAGGGAAATACCAGAAACGCTTGCTATTGCGAGGTGGACCGTGAGCCGAGGCCGAGGTCCATCGAGCCATTGGAGATGTCACATGAAGATCTGGAGGTGTAGCATGCGACACAGATCTTGCGGTGCCTAGGTTCGCACAAGAAGTCTAGAAAGGCTGTGTGCAAGGCACCAGAATTATCGCTATGTTCGTCATGCTCGGTTCCAGTGTTGATGTGTGAGTGATGAAGGCGTGAGCGTTGTCGGTGGAATTGGCAGGGGCTTTTCCAGCCCATCAGACTAGACTCGATCATTGGCTCGGTCAGCTCCGGCGCTAGCTTAGAAAATCCCAGGAATGTGGTTCAATGTAGCGTGGTGGGACCTTCGGTCTTGTCCTTCCTTGCTGTCAACCACTGCGATCCGTATGAAGTGCTACATGTACACTTTATACATCTCCATTTCGTGTCGATCGCTGATCTTACAAGCATCCTGATGACCCTGTTCCTGCATTCACACAAGAGTGAGGCCTTCCAGCGCAGGGCGCCGACGGCCACGTCCTCATGAGTGCCATCTCTCATCCAAGGAAGAATGGCCTCTCTCGCAGCTGTGTTACTCGGCAGAATCAGCAGGTGCCTTGTAGATCTGCAAGTCGTCGGAGACCACTGCGAGGCAAGATGAGCCCATCATCAAAGAAGTGCGATCTGTCACAAAACCATGGCGTTGTGATCTCATCTTTACCCGAAACCTTGCGATGCGCGTCTGGGATGGACGCGTCCGCGTGAAAAGCTCTTAATAATCCGACCACTCTCACGCATTTTCTGAATGTAGAAAAGCTTCAAGTGATACTAGGCAGTGCATAAAGGACCATGCCAAAAGCTCCCAAAGTCGCTGCGACCAGCTATCGCTATGACCCGATTGCCGGGCCCAGCAACTTTAGAGAACGACTGATGAATGCTCGTGCTGGACAGGACCTCGAGGACGACGACAACGATCATGCGGATGACGATGTTTCAAGCTCCGGAGAAGAAGAGGATGAGGAGGAGGACGAGGAAGGTAGCGAAGAAGATGAGATCGAAGACCACGGCCCGTCGCTTGAAGAGTTTACAGAGCTTTGGGACGAGATGGGCGCTGATTTCGACGCCTCCAGCGACCCTGATCGCAGCATAGAGGACGATGGCCGTCCAGCGAGAGGCTATCTCCTTCGTGTTTCCATGATGACAATGTCGGCCCCTCGAATTTCACGTATTCTCAGAGTGCCGGCACATCTCACATTTATGCAGCTTCACGCAGTCGTGCAGAGAGCATTTGATTGGAAAACCAGCATGCCTGGAAATTTCCCATTTCGACGTGCACCTCCGCGACCAGCGATCCCAAGACAGTGCGAGAGCTGGTAGCGCCAGAGTGGCTGGGGACGGACAGACCACCGTGGGTGCGAGAGGAAAGTGCTAAAAACTGGAAGTTGAGCGATATCTTTGAGAACCCCAGCACGATGCAGAAGGGCATTATGGTCGAGTACCTGTATGATTTTGGCGATATGTGGGAACACTTCATCAGTTTCATGGGCATTGCGGACGACAGGCTTGCCATGACATTCGGCATGAAAGGCAACCCTGAGCTTTTCCTCATCTCTGGAGAAGGAGCGCCATGTATCGAAGACTGCGGAGGGCATGGAGGCCATGAAGAGCTCAAGGTATGTTCATCTACGGGTCTGCAGAGGTTCGAGTAAACACTGACGTTCGCAGCGCCTTAATGCAAATCCGACTATGCCGGACCGATACGGCAGGAAGAAGTGGCTCGGGCGGAAGAAGTGGAACCCATGGGACTGGAACATCGATGAAGTGAACAAGAGCCTGCTAGACCTCGCCGCTAACGACTACAAGCTCGATCCAGATCTTGAAGATGACTAGTCAACGCGAACTTGAAACTCGAGATGTCACTGCACACTCGTAAAATATACTATCAACACCATGTATGCTACAATCATGATACGCTGCAACGCACGACCAACGCACGACCCACACCCAACATGTCCATCATCAATCAATCAATCGATCAACTTTTCGCCACTCAACACCAAATGCCAATGTCCTGTATTGCCCAACCTGTCACCACTATTCCTGTCTCGATTCGCATAATACCTCTTGGACTTCGTTCGCTCGAAAGGCGAAGGCTCTTCTCGCCACGTTGGTTCTTCATATGGAGGGAATGATTCGACTTCGTAATCTCGCCTTGGCCGTCATCAGTACCAGCGTCATTGTTGGGAACAACACAAGTCAGTGTGGCTGGTTCACACCGATTGCGGACTGGTACGTCTAGTCGATGACTTGAGGGCGCTTGGGGTGGAGAACGACCTACCATCCGCCCCTACCTTCTTCTGCAATCTTGCCTGATACGTCCCGTCGACCTCTCAGCCCAGTCTGCTGCTCTGAACCGTAAAGCATGACATCAGCGATATCAGCACCTGTTCGTGAGACCACGCGTGCTTGCTGCTGCTTCGGTGGGCTAGGCGTTCTTGAGTTCTGGGGTGTTGGATAGCCGTACATCCCTCTTACTGCGCTGCCATCAAATCTTGGAAGGTTGCCGGGGCTGTTACCGCGAATGCCATTGGTTGCTGAAGCAAGATCGCCATATTGCTTGCGCTTTGGACTGGCATTCATCGTTGTCTTCAGAGACGGTGCGGATTCTGAGTAGACAGATGAGGTTGCAGTTGCGTGCGACTGAACGGTTGCAGTCCGAGCGACACCAGTCTCGATTGGCTGGTAGTCGGAGTGCGTCTCAGAACCGGCGAAGTCATGAACTGAAGTGGTTGGCGTTGGAGGATTCATCTTCAATGGCTGAGGCTGTGCTTGGGCATCCGTCACGAAGGAATCGTGCTTCTGCAGAGGAGGAAGTTCGACATTTGGAAGAGTTGGCTCGCGATTATGACCATAATTGTTCTTTCGGCGTGGTGTTCCTAGGTCCGATGTGACGTCCTCCTCCAGCACATACCAGTTGTCGCTCAGCAGACTGTCTTTCTGCTGGGACTTGACCAGATCCTTCGATGGAGCAGAGGCATGGCGGTCGGGACTTCCGTGACGACTGATCGGCCTTGTGGAGAATTTGGGAACAGGTATGTCGCCATAGTCGACAACTTCGCCGTGTTCGCCGTCATTCACAAGCGTGCCAGCACGAGAGCGAGCACCACCAGAGACATCCACACGCGAGCTCCTAGCTGAGTATGGTCCTTGGTTGATGGAGACCTCGTCGTACTGCTGGCGCGAAAGACGTGCCGAGTTTGGGTTATGTGGTGAGTACGTGTTGTCGGAGTCTATCCTGCTGTGTCCCCAAGGAATAGTCCTGGCTTCCGGCTCCTTCGCGGTTGACAGTCTTGAGTCACTGACATCAAGCGTGCTTCCACTCAGATATCCCGCCTTCTTCTCCGACATGTCTGTGGACATTGATGATACAGTTGCCTCAGAGTTCTTGTACTTGTGCTTTTGAGATCTCCTGCGGTTACTACCAGTCAAGTTATCCTCAAGAGGATTCATATCTGGCGGCAGATTCGAGATCTTCCTGAACATCACGATCAGATACAGGTCCAAGGCAACACTAATCAGGTGCAACGCTCCGATCGCAACGCTTGCAAGGAATGTGACATATATGACTGTCGTCGTGGCGTATTCTGTGCTGAAGAAGCTGGTCCATCGATCATCTGTGCCTGGCTGGAGATCATAGTTCTGCTTCGCGTATAGGGCGATGAAGACGTAAAATGGTATCAAGCTCGTGTCCGTGAATAGGGCGAAGAAGTGGTAGCTGGCACTGCTGTTCGGTGTTCGACCGTTGGCAGGTCGAAGGAGATGGTAGATGGCATACATGGTGATGACCGAGTCCCATGCTGGCTAATGACATTGTCAGTATAATTTTCCATTGTACCCGACCATTGTATGCCTACCGCAACACGAATGATCCAACCTGGTCCATTGTTTGCCATCTTCAAGCAAATGACGCAGACCAGTATACCAAGCGCTCCTATTTCTTCGTGGCATCTGAGCACAAACTGCAACCATCTGGCCCAAGTGACCTTCTTCTTGGTATTCGGTGCCATTGGCTTGTGGTCGATCTGAGGTTGGCCAATGATCATGTAGCTGTCCGGATGTTGGTTGAAGTTGATCAAAGGTTTCCCATCTTGCTGTGCCTTGCGCTTCTGGCGCTCAGCACGTTCTTGAAATGCAGCATAGTGTGCTTGTGTTGCTGCTCTGGGATTGAAATCGGAGTATGGATAAGCGACCGACTGCCTGGCCTCGATTCGATCGTACAGGTATGGTTGCTCAGGCATGGTCGCTCGATGAGGACCGCCTGGAGCGCGTCGGGTCGCAAGCTGTAATCGATGGTCGTGGTAACGACTGTATGGCTATGTGGTATTGGAGCGAAGGACTGCTTGCCAAGGATACTTCCTCTAGAGATGGTAGAAGCTCGATAGTCTCTGGAATGTAATTTTCAAGATCTTGGCCTTAGTCGAATCGAAGGCTGGCAGTGCTGGCTGGTAGAGATGTGGCACAACAGGGATCTCGATGCACATGGTTGTTGACGTTCGCCGATGCGGCTGTTACGGGCAGCAACATCCGCATACAGCCTAATACTCCGTAAGCTCTCCGAGCTCAGTCTCATCTCTGCAAAGTGATCAGTTACAACCCGCACAACATTAAATGGCACATCAGCGTAATGAACATACGTGTCATATCCACTTGCGACCTCAGTCTCGTCTCTATACAGGCGTGATTAGCTGACAGCGTTCTTCACAGTCGGCTGAACTGTAATGGAACATACGTATCATATGCACGATCAGGATTAGCAGTCTCAATTGTCAATTTGACCTTCTTTTTAACTGGACTTGAACTGGATTCTGGATCCGAAACGAGAGACTCAAATTTGCGCGATTCTGGCTTCATACGCTGCGCAGCACAGACAAGAAAGTTGACTCGAGCTTCGAAAATTCGGAATTCGATTTTGAGATCTTCTATAGAAAGGACGACGACGCAGTCTCTCGATTCGACAAGCGAAGCCGCAACGGCTGCAGGCCTTTGGGCAGCCGGTGGCTGCAGGGCTGCTCTCAGCTCGGAGATCGAAGGCACAGGGCCCGAAGGTGGTGCAGCTTTCACGAAAGGCTGCCATTGTTGGCTTGACTCAAGTCCTCGTGGACCGACAGAGCGGACGGCGGTATCAATTGTGAATCTGCGCAAACGTTAGCCTCTTCTCTCTCACGCTGCGTTGCATCGTCACGCTGCATTGCGTGTCGCGCTGCATTGCGTTTCACGCTGCATTGCATTTCACGCTGCTTGTTCCATCCTCGGTGCCAACTTACGCCATGATGCTTGATCGTTAGCCTTCCAACAGGAACCTCCATCTCGTGAACTGTCAACATCTTGCAGCAACCCAGGCAGCATCAGGCTGTGGGTCCCAGAATCAGAGGAAGGAACGCGTCCTCTACGACTGCAGGAGCGAGCTGCCACCCGAGCGCAGATGTACCGAGTGCTACCTCTTCTGTGCAATCTACACGGCCTTCTCATTTTGTTCTCGCCCCAAAATGTCTGCTTCGACCTCCTCAGTCTACAAGAGCGGTTCCGTGATCGCGTCAGCACCGTGACGTGCAAGCTTCTCGCCTCCATCATCGCTGGGGAATCCCACGTATGGATCAGCGCAATTCAGAGTCTGCTCCTGAGTGCTATACATGGCTTTCATTGCCTTGGAATTTTGCGTTGTGACGGCCTTTCCAGCGCGTCCCAACCCCTTAGGTGGGTTGGACATCTTACTGCCAGATTTTGCTCAAGGTACCTTCGCGCACGCTGAGCATCATGAGCATCAAGCGTATTGCTAGTAACACTCGAGTTACGCGCAGCAATATCAGGGCTATGGTTGCGAGTTGTCCAACCCTCCTCTTTAGGTCAGATGCCATCCTAAACTTCTCTCTACGTCTTCCGACATGAAAGGATCTTCAGGACATCTGCGATAAAAGGGAGGCGCCAGCGAGCGAGCCTCAGATACTGTCCGCAGGAGCAGTAAGCAGACCACAATCTCCGCATTCGAGACTGCTGGGTCACACTTAGTCGCATCATCAAGAAAAGTTTCTTGACGTCCTGGCGGCGACAATCCGATGCGGCAAGACTTTGGTATCGCAACTAGTCGGAGCGGGATAGGTATGAGCACGTCTGCTAGCACAGGTGTATCTAATATCGGATTCTTACGATAGATCTGAGAAGTAATACGGGCCTTCAATAGGCGTCGCATCGTGCTCAGCTTATGCTCGGTCCAGCCATTCTTGTACGTTCCTTCCGCGAGCGCCCACGGCTTCAATGCAGACGAACTGTCCGCCAGATCCAATGCCGGCCTGCAGGCTGATCAATAAGAACAATCTACCAGCGTTGGGATCGAGAGATCGGCCCACAAAAAGCAGAGTCCCTCAGTACGAACGACATGCATAAAGTTCGGATGATTTCGAGACCCATTAGTGGCGTGTACTAAGATCTATATTCTTCTTGAACACTGGATTGATCTCTCTCGGAAGCCATCAAACAATACGCGTGCCCAGGGCTGGCTTTGGACTTGTCGCAAGATGAAGGCGCATGTACATGCCTGTCGCTGCAACATTTGTAAAGTTCTCGATAATAGAACAGGTCAGGCCTGGGATGCCGGATCTTCAAGATGTCCTTGTCTCTCCCTGACTTCTCCCGGCCGGCTCAAGACATTACCCGAATGACAGACCTGCAGCTCTCCTCGTCTGCTTGGGAATGGCCTTCGGATATGCTCGATCTGTATCAGACACCGGCATATGCCGCAGATTCGCTTCAGAGAGGACATGTTGACTGTAAGCACAGGTGTCTTCACGTAAGCAACGCGAAAGAAGTCTTTGCTGCAACTTCCGAATGCGCCAAGATTGACAAGACGAGAACAACAGTCTGAATGAAGTGACGAATGACAATCATATTTGTTTGTCGAAGCCGGACAAGGGCAGACCTCTCCGAAAAACCTTGGACGATCTGAAGAAGTCTTCTCAGCAGGCATATTATTTGATGCTTGTGGGGTATCTTGAAGCTAGAATTTAGGCACAAAAACCGTCAAGGCCTTGAAGACATCTGATCAACAGTCTTGCGTTCCGAATCCAGCTCCCTGTACCTCCTATGACTGCTCATCTTCCTCCTCTTCTCCCTCACCTCCCTCACCTCCCTCACCTTCCTCTTCTCCACCGAAGAACAGCTTGCTGGATTGATCTAATTTTATGGGCTTAGTGGGGACATCATGAGCGCCCATCAAGAGCATGTAACTCTCCGCCGAGCCTTTGCCTAGACCAAACGTGCAGGGCCGTTGATAAAGTTTGCAAAGCGTACACTGAAGGCTGTTCATTTCTCGATCGCACTAGGTATCAGTTAGTCTTGCTCGCGCCCTATCAAAGTCCCTCAAGTCAACGTACCTTGATTTTTGCCAATTCGCAAGTCGTGCAGGTGCTCACCTGGTTGCCGTCGCGTTCAGCACTTTCCTTGCTCTGTAGCCCGTGCTCCTCCTCAAGCTCAGATATCATTGTGCCCATGTCCTTTAGCACAGGAAGCTCAACAGTGTCTGCCTTATGGCCCGATGTGACAACGTAAGAATTCTCCATGGGATAATACTTAGCCACCAACAGTTCGGCCACTCCTGCGTCCCAGAACGTCTCGCTAGTCTCCTGCTTGCATTCCTTCGAGAGCTTGCGCTGGTGTAAGAAGCGAAGAATTGCGAGTGCGTGGTGAAATCGCATATTTGGAGTCCCTCCGGATCGGGACTTCTCGCGATATGCAGCATTCTCACTCTCCGGCATCTGATACGGCATGCTGTATGTGATTCCATCAACCATGTATTCGGCTGATAGACTTAGTCCCCTGATCGCCTTCCACGCGTTGCCATGGTAGGGGCTATATGATGGCAGCCTTGCAATGGGAAAAAGAGCATCGCCTGAAGATCTGTAAGTAAAGACAATATCTGCTTTCGAAGTCGCAGGCAGAGGAGTGTCTGGTTGTTGCTTCACCGGAATGGACCACTCAAATTGTAAGTCCTTGGGCTTCGCACCCTTCCGATAGCGGAATGAGGCAGTTCTTGCAAGGGGTATCACTTTGGCGGCCCCTGTTCGTCGATAATTCACTGTTCCGTTTCCATCCATCGTCACAACGAAAGGCTGCTTTGAGTGCGATCCCTCAACGATAGGAGATTGCACATTGAGTCCCCGGCCGTCTCCGAAACTGATACGACACAAACCACCAGCAAATCCGGTCTCGCTGCGCGCCTCCCCGTCCAGCCCAAGCATCATTGCAGCCATGGCACTATGCGACAAACTCGTAGTCTCTGCATCACTGGTCAGGCTTTGTCGGTAAGTCTGTAGACCACTGGTGCATATCTGCTCGAAGTATGTCATAGCATGGTGATCCTGTGTGATGCATACTGGAATCATCACATGCTTGTTGCCTTTTGAAGAGTCCTGATAGTGCTTTGCGTCGGCTTCCTTGTACTCATTCGTGGCATGCACATGCCAGGCCATCCGTGTTCCATATGATTGCCGGGTCTTGCCGGAATAAATGTAGAAGAACTCACCATTCAAGTTCTCGATAGCTGACGATTCACTGTTTATGAAGGATGTCGGAAAGTCAAGATCAAGTTTGAGGTATACACCTTGCTTCAAAGCAGTTGCACCTCCCTCGCCCTCGATACATGTACCATCAGACATCAACTCAGAGCATGTGAAGTCATGTTTCTCGAAGGTTGATCTCAGGCCAGCTTCTTCGATACCTTTCATGATGAGTCTAGTCAGCTGCACACGCTTTTGTTCTGTATCAAGCTGAGAGTTGATATGAGGTACGGTTCTCGGCAGGCGATCTCTGTTGTGGTACCATTTGGTCAAGGAAGTGTAGATGTACTTCTCCATCGTCGAATTGCTGTTACTCAGGGCGGTTTGGCTGTGTTTGATTTGCTCTGGTTGGTACTTGGCTATGGCTACGACAACCGATGGGCGTTCTGCTCGACTTCGACGCTTGCCGATGGCGGTGATCTGATCGCTAAGGACGTAATTGCCTTCATCCTGCTCAGTGGCGTTCCACTTTTGGACTGTGTACATCTGCTGGGTCGGGTCATCAGGGTGTGTTGTGACTGCTGTGATAACGCCGAGTTCGCCTTGCACAAGATATGGCATATCGTTCTTCGTTAGTTGGTGCGAGGAGGTCCACATGAACGGGTAGTTGGTAGGCCAAGCATCGTCTGTAACGTCTCTATCACCATCATGTAGTGTCAAGTCGGATACGCCGATCAGTGCCGGAGCTTTTGTCCAGTCAGTTTCGTTGCCTTTTAGAGCCGACGACGGCGCCTGAAACTGTGGTTGCGGAAAGTTGAAGTTTGTGTACTTAAATGCCTGCTGACTAGAGGGCTGAGGTGCTGTCTGCGCTGAATCTATCGTGCTCGATGCCTGTTTCGCGTCATAGTCCTCAATGCGTTGAAGAAGAATAGCCTTGGTTCCATACTGCGATAATCCTCGATCTTGGCATAGCTTCTTCAAGTCGTAGCTCGAGAGATTCGTGGACAATGTTGTAGACGGATGTGGCGGCTGTTGTGTTGTTGTCGGTGGTTGATATGGCATGGCAGAGGGCACGTTCGGTTGAGCATAATTCTGAGGAGCATTCTGCGAGAGAGGCAGTTGTGCAGGTCTGCCATAGATCTCGGTCGCAGGCGGCGGCGCTGGTGTCGCATAGGGATGGATGCCAGGCTGACCATATCCATAGCTCTGAGGAACAAATGGTGGCTGATGCTGCTGTACAGGTCTACCGTAGATATCGGTCGCAGGCGGTGGCGCTGGTGTCCCATAGGGACCGATGCTAGGCTGACCATAGGATGGAAGACCATGCACTGGCGGCTGAGTTTGACGATCGAGCTGCCCAGGCGCAGGCCCAGGCTGAGGCTGAAAGCCACCCTGCGGAGGCATTGGAGCTGCGATGGATGCCTGAGCATGTGGACCAAGGCTCGGACCTTGTGCATGGGTCTGCGCAGAGCTCTGAGATCGAGCGTCGATTGCTCTGAGAGTGCGTTCCATCTCTGGCCTTTGTGCCTTTGTGCATCCAGCATACCACCAGTTGTCAAGCATTGAAATCTTCTCTCTGCCTACCCGTGTCAGTTCTCTCAAAGTGAGCTGAGAGTAGCTCACAGCGCCAGGGCGAGCTCTTCCGGCAGATAGCCTTTCAGCATCTGGCACAAACGAGGGAGCTTGTGGATTCATTGCGCTACAATGCACCCCTGGTCTGGACGGCGATATGTCTAAGCCTTTAGACTCCCGACTGATCTTGTGCAAATACAGCTCAATCAATGGCCAGACTACTGTTGGGTCTTGCGTTCAGTGAGAAACAAGTGATTCTGTGCTGTAGAAGGTCAACGTAACGATTCTGTCTAGAAAGCAGCTGATGATCTCTTCAAATTTACGGAGTAACTGTATGTTTGACACAATAAACAGATCCAGAATGTTTCACGCTCATCTTATCGTAGATGTGATGTTTGCTGCTACAAAGCACCAGGTAAGAATGGATCTTTCTCGTTCAAACCGAGAGTCAAACGGCCTTGGAACGTCAGGCTGCGGCTGCAGAGTCCATGCATTGATGAGGATTTGTCTTAGAGCTTGCTGCTACATCTTCTCTGCTGGTGATCCTTTTAGCAAGACGAAGTAAAGACTCATCAGCTTTACAAGGCTGTGCTGAAAGGTCCACAGCGCGATCTGATGGTACCCTGGGACTGAGCGAAGTTTCCATCAGGATGCTGTCGGGATTGGTACTGGAGTGACTTGCTTGTGAGAGTGATGGTCGCCTGGCTTCGAGAAACCCCATGTTCACTGCCGCACGTTCTGCCGGTGCCGCGCACTCTGGCTGTTGTAGCTTTCTGCTGCCACCTTACAGTGTGAAATCTGTCGTCGTGGGACATTCTGTCATCGCCCGGTCCTTTGTTATTATGGTATTCATAAACATGCGCCATGCATTTGAACGACTGCAAATTGCCCGCGTGCCTTAGACGAGGAATCTCGATTCTGGAATGGTATGCAAATAATGATCCTGACCCCCTCTTGACGACTATGTTCTTGATTGTCCGACGACGAGAAACTCGTCGTTGTCGTGGCAAGGTGGATCCGGTATGGAATACGCCTACTGTGATGTGGCCTACCCATAGGATCAAGTCCTGGTCGGCTCCGGGGCCTCCGTGATCGCTTTTCTGTCTGCGTCACCTCTACCATTCCAGTCTTTCTCGATTCATACTGCGAGGTCATGTTTGGGAGGACCGGGGCGTATGTTTGCCACAGCTGTCGAATCGCAGCAAGAGGCAATGTCGCCATCCAGAGGAGTAAGAGAACCGGCAATGGCCCTCGAGCATACAGCACTGTCGCCTCACGCGACCGGCCTCTGCAACTCGCCATCATCGGCTCAGGACCGGCTGGCTTCTACTCGGCGTACAGATTGCTGAAGCAGCTTCCCGATGCAAGAGTGGACATGTATGAGGGCCTGCCTTCGCCGTATGGACTTGTGCGATTCGGCATTGCGCCCGATCATCCCGAAGCAAAAGTAGGATCAGCCATGCGAAACGAAATACAGCAAGATGGCTGATTGATGTATGTAAGTAGAAATGTTCAGAGACGCTGCCAGACGTCGCAAAATATCCTGGCTTTAATTACATAGGTAATGTGCCAATTGGTGACGCTCCACTGCACTTGCCACTCTCGTCAATAGCACCCCACTACGATGCTGTGCTTTTCGCGTATGGAGTCTCGAAAGACAAGAAGTTGGGCGTGCCAGGCGAGGATTTGAAAGGAGTACATTCTGCACGAGCTTTCGTGGGATGGTATAATGGTCTGCCTGAGTACGCAGATCTAAATCCAGACCTGCAATCCGGCGACACTGCTATAGTACTGGGACAAGGCAATGTCGCCTTAGACGTCACACGAATCCTTCTTATGCCTTTAGAAGAGCTGAGGAAAACAGATATCTCAGAGCATGCTGTGGAAGCACTCAGTAAGAGCAAGGTCAGAGACATTAAGATCATTGGGCGAAGAGGGCCGTTACAGGCACCTTACACAATCAAGGAGCTTCGTGAGCTCACGAAGCTTCAAGACGTTGGATTTGTCCCACCTCCTGAGGGTTGGGATGAGCTCATCCAGATTGAGCGTAAAAAGCTGCCTCGTCAGCTGAAGCGCATCGTGGAGGTGCTTGAGAAGGGTAGCAAGACTCCGATCGAAAAGGCATCCAAGGCATGGCAGTTGGGTTACCTGCGATCGCCAATCGAGTTCTTGTCGAAGAACAGCTCGGATCTGGCAGCTGTAGGCTTCGAGCAGATGGAATACGTTCAGCCAATGAAGGACTATTTAACAGGTGAACCTGAGCAGTCACTAAATGCACTCCGTGGAGCGAAAGTAAAAGCGACGGGCCAGAAATCCATGATCACAGGCACACTCGCCTTTAGATCGATCGGATATGAATCCGAAGCACTACCTGGGATGGATTCTATCGGCGTACCATTCGACACTAAGAAGGGCATCATACCAAATGATCGCCATGGACGCATCTTGTCACCGGATCGTGGTCCAGGCGGCCTGACCGCTGGGCATGTACCAGGAATGTACTGCGCCGGCTGGGTGAAACGTGGTCCCACGGGCGTCATTGCCAGCACACTGGACGATGCTTTCACGACTGCAGATATCATTGTAAAGGATTGGAAAGACGAAGTGAAGTTCAACGAAGGAGGGGATCATACGCGAAAGGCCGGTCTAGAAGAAGTGAAGAAAGCCATTGCGGAAAGAGGTATTCGTTCTGTCAGCTGGCAGGATTGGGAGAAGATCGATGCAGAAGAAATCAGACGAGGGAAGGAGAAGGGTAAAGAACGGGAGAAGTGCAGAAGTGTGCAGGACATGTTGAAGATACTCGATGGCTGATGTATGAGAGACAGCTTCAAACGTTGTATGCCCGGCCTTCCTTCTAATTGCACTGCAACTACCTGAGATCAAACGCCTTGAATATGCAAGCAGCGCCGAGTACTTGAGGTTATCGATAAGTAGGACTGGAAAAGCCACACTGATTCGGAAAATGTCGATCCGTGACCTTCCCAGTCAGGCTTCCCAGAACGCCATATTCGAAGAGATTCTGCAGACCCCACAGACCTGGTCCCTTGTACGACCAGAAGAACCATCCTCGACTAGCATACTCGAACGTGTCTAGCTCCGCTTCGAGATAAGCCCGCGTCGCGTCAAGGAGAGGTGGAATGTACTGATAGTACTTCGGATCTGTGTTTGCAGAGCAGAAACATCCTTTCTCGTAGCACTCGTTGACCGCACCTTCCGGGTCAAATCTGCCAGGTGTGATTGTGCCGTTTTGGTAGGCACAGATGTTCGTTTGAGCACTGAACTCACCGACGATGACCGGCAATGTAGAGTTCCTTGGAAGGAGATCGGTCGTTGCCCATGTACAAGCTTTTGCAATGTGCTCATCTTGATCGAGATAGTTGTCGCCATCGACCATGTTTTGATACAAGTGAGTGTCCATTGCGAATCCAGGCGTTGTGGAATTGGCGTTCAGGACAGCATGGACATCCAACCAGCTTTGTGGAGTCTGGAAGCTATCGTGCATGACAATCAGGAGGTTCTTGTTGGTCGCTGCAGTTCGGACGGCTTTGTATGCTGACTTCGTCCACTCTTTGGTGCGATTGAAGCTGTTCCCTCCTCCAGGAGTGTCCCATGCGATCGGCTCGTTCGTCAACTCTATGCCGAAAACCACGTCTGAGTAGTTCATGCTACCATATTTTTGGGCCATCTTCTCAAGCACTGCAATGCTCTTGTTCATGTTGCTTGGAGTTTGCCATTTGACAACTCCAGATTGACCAGAATTGTCGAAACCATTTTGACTCCCAGGAGAGCCATGGCAATCAACAAGGACTTTCAGAGAGTGTTTGCGTGCCCAGCCGATAGCCTTCTCTAGGTATGCATCGGCGCCTTTTATGTATGGTGTCCCAGAGTTATCGTACGCCCAATAACCGATGGGAATGCGTACAGCATTAATTCCCCAGGATGAAATCTTCTCGACGTCGTCCTCAATAAAGTATGTTTCCCAGTGAGATTTCAGCTTTGCTTTTGCTCCCGGCGTCGAGTCAAAGCTGTGTTGATCGGTAGCATTGGTCCCATTGAAGATGTCAGGAAACATCCACTTTTCGAGTAGTAGCCAAGAACCAATGTTCACTCCTCGGATAGGGCTTGGTAGGCTTGCATTCGCAGTGCGTCGGCGAAACTTCAGATGTCGCTGGTTTATGCTGTGGTGTAGTCGCTGTCCATAGTTCGAAGCTCGCCATGGATCAGCTGACACTGTCCACAGCAATAGAGCCCAAGTCACAAAGCAGATCGGAGAACTCCTCATGCTGCCGAGCGCCGGCTATACTCTGTGTCGTGGGATAATCTAGAAGATGTAGAGAGTGACTGGTTTTATGAAAGGGTGGCAGAAGTGTCACAGACGTCCAGACCTGCTGGGCGATTGAGCGTATGTTGCACGCCGGACTGTCCGAGATCTCATTTATTCAAACGAATGTGATGGCGTTCCACGCCTTCCACAGTGAACAAAACTTACAAATGCGAGGCTTTAAAGGAGGCCATGTGTCGTGTCACATGTACAGATCACCAAAGGTGATCAAGAGAAAGATCCAGCACGCGGGAAAAGCACGAGATGCAGGAACCGGTGAGACTTCAGAGGCGCGCGGCTGGAGTGATTGACATGCTTGACCTTCATTCCTTGCCCGTAGTCGTTCTGGCGAGGCTCGTGAAGCGCTCGGGCTATAAGGCGAGGTGCGTGCGCAGTTCTGGATCGGTCTCAATGCGGCGTGGAGTTGAATTGGATTCAAAGAGGCATTACAGAGATCGGCATCTCATCGCCACATGTCGCCAAACATGTTCGAGAAAAGGACCTATCGTCATGAGGCGCCGGGCACGAGGATGTGTAGGCGCTCGTTGTGCAGCGCCAACGACAAAGAGGGAACAGGAGGTGGAGTTCGAGGCACGACTCACGAAGCTTTCCGCTTGGACCAGGGTCGAGCGCTCCACCGAGGGACCTTCTTGTACTCTATCATCACTTCAAGGTTCTATTCTTTGCTCTTGCCACACATATACTGCGAAAACTCCGCGATACTGCTCATCGGCACACTTGTGACGGCGTTCCATGACATCGTGACTCGTATTGTTACCGAACGCATACGAATTGCTTCAACACCGAAACATGCTGCTTGGACGGCTAAGTAACATCTCAGCGCGAGATAAATATTTTCAGTCATCAGATCGGCTGCGAAAGGCACTGTGATGTGCTATCAGCAATTGTGCACACAAAATACCTCCCCATTGGTGTCTGATACCCGAATTGGGATCCTTTTGCTCAATCGTTTCAGCAAGCCCTTCCCATGGTTCTTGAATCTGGAATTTGGACTTAGCCATCTTGTGCTTCCATCTTGGACCCAAGGATGACGCTTCGCAAAAGAAATTCTTGGGCATTTGCTGAAAAGAAACATACCTGCTGTCTGTGTTGTACATTCGCACGTATGTCAAAGAGGAAGAAAGGTCATGTCTTCACCTATGCCCCGGCTACGGCACCAGATCCACTACCTGAAGCATTTTGGCAATTGAGCGAGCATCTCCTCCTCTCCACCTGGGGTACATATTGCCGTCTTCCGACGTAGCGAAGGCATCCATCAGAAAGGCTGCAAGGTACCGGTTGTCGAGCATATCGCTACATAGCTACCCCGGATACCATTTCGCGGCTTGCCGAGCCCAGCCAAGGTGAGATCAATGAAGGAACGAGGTCATTCGCAGCACATGGCTATCTTCGTTCTACAAAAGAAGCAAATCTGTTCATGATGATCAGACATTCTCGTAGACTAGCATTTCAAAGCTAGGGCACCCTGTGCAATTATTGACGCCAATCACTCTCACGCCATTCTCTCCTCTCCCTCATTATTCCCACCATGTCCCCCTCAACCCGCCGCCCAGTCCGCATCGGCGGCGCAAGCGGTGGCTTCAGTGACCGCGTCCGAGCCATAAACTCCCTCGCCAGCAATGAAGACGTAGATGTCATAGTAGGAGACTGGCTCTCAGAAATGACCATGACGATCCACGGCTCAGGAAAACAACGGACGATCAAAGACCTATCCACGAAAAGTCAGACCTTCAAAGAATTATCTTTCGAACAGCAATTAGAAACAGCATTCTTCGCCGAAAACTTCATGGATTGTTTCGAACCAGCTATCGATAGTCTTGCTAAGAATGGTGTTAAACTGGCTGTTAATGCTGGAGCTTCGGATACTGAAGTCTTGGCGAAACTTGTTCAGCAGAAGGTTAAGGAGAAAGGGTATGATTTGAAAGTTGCTTGGATTTCGGGTGATGAGCAGACGGAGAATGTGAGGGAGTTGATTGCGAAGGGGGAGACGTTTGAGTCGTTGATGCATGGGAGGAAGATTCAGGATTGGGAGCAGGAGATTGTTTGTGCTCAATGCTACCTTGGAGGGCTTGGTATTGCGGAGGCTTTGAGAGCTGGAGCAGATATTGTTATTGCTGGACGTGTAGCTGATGCTGCTCCTACGATTGGTGCTGCTGCTTGGTGGCATGAATGGTCCCGAGATCAGTTGGATGAGTTTGCCGGAAGTCTGGTGGCTGGACATTTGATTGAGTGTTCGGCTTATGTGACTGGAGGGTACATGTCTTCTTTCAAGGATTTGATGAAGACCGGTAAGCATGTCAATGTTGGTTTCCCGATCGCTGCCGTGGACTACCGAGGAAACTGCACCATCACGAAGGAGATGAATACCGGTGGATGTGTGACCGTCGACTCTGTTACCAGCCAGCTCCTATACGAGATCCAGGGTCCGCTCTACTACAATTCCGATGTCGTCGCCCAACTAGAAGGAATCAAGATCGAGCAAGTTGGCGAAGATGAAGTCTTCGTGTCTGGAGTAAAGGGTCTGCCACCTCCAGACACAACAAAAGTAGGAATCTCAGGCTTCGCCGGCTGGCAAGCTGAATACCACATCTACATCTGTGGTCTCGACATCGACGAGAAATGCAAGTTCGCCGAAGACCAGATCAAGTACGAGCTCGGGGAGGAGAGATTGAAGAAATTCTCCTGTCTTAAGTTCATGCGCAACGGCGATTCACCCATCGATGCCAGGAATCAGGATATCGCCACGGTAGACTTCCGCATCTTCGCCCAATCCAAAGATCGTCAACTCCTCAGCATGAGAAATCCCGAAGGCTTCTTCCGAATCTCAATGGTGAATTTCCTCATGTCATGTCCCGGAGCCAGTCTAGGCAACGATATGCGACAAGCTGAAGGAAAGCCTTTCTACGAACACTGGCCTGCGCTTCTCCCACAAACATGGGTGAATCATCAAGCACATCTTCTTTTCGAGCCCGCAGCCGGGAAGGAAAAAGTCATAGATATTCCGCCTCCGACTCTGACCGAGAAGCATAAGCGTCAACAGCCATCTTACGAGACTTCTAGCCCTGCAAAGCTTTCTGCTTTTGGCGAGACTGTGCGCGCACCCCTGGGAACTATCGTTCTTGGTCGAAGTGGTGACAAGGCTAGTGATTGTAATGTCGGTCTCTTCGTGCGTCCATCACCGAACGATGAGCTTTGGGAGTGGCTGCGCACAATTCTCACTGTTGAGAAGATCAAAGAGTTGCTAGGTCCGGAAGAGATCCATAAGTTCGGTAAGCCGGAATTGAGGGTGGACCGTTTTGAGATGCCGAATATTCGTGCTGTGCATTTCTTGCTGCATGATCATTTGGATCGTGGGTATGATAGCTGCTCGACGTACGACACGCTCGGAAAGAATTGTTGCGAGTACTTGAGGGCGAAGACTGTGGATATTCCAAAGAGATTCTTGGAGTATGCCAGAATCTGAGCGGAGGAGACAGGCCAAATGCTAGAGTTGGATTTCGTAGCAGCGTACTCATGTTGTTCATCTCGGCCTCTGAGTAGAATTTCGCGTTCTCATTGGCTGTAAACATCGTGATTGAATGGTACCGGAAATCTTCCAGCTTCGCAATCTTCTCTCACATATACGCTGACAGTCCAGCTCTTGACAGCGAAGACTCCCTCGCCTTTCTCGTCAATCACGACCTCAGGCCGTGCCTCTCTTTCGCTGAGCACATCGACCCACTTCTCTCCTGGCCGTCCAGCAGTCATTCTTTTGATCGTCCACTTGTCAGGCTTGCCAATGCTCATGATCACTACACATCCGGGGCGATCGTGCGTACCAGATCGGGTCCAGCCGATGCAGGCCATTGAGTCGAAGTAATCTCTTTGCTCGCCGTACGCAAAAAATTTGCGAGCGACCATGAGACTCGGGAGGAGACATCTTGTAGATGTGCCTTGGGCGGCTGTGTTTGTTCCAACGGTACTCGGGAGTGACATTCGACACGCTGGTGCTTCTGGCCTGGTCTTCTTGTCGCCCAAAGTTCCGTATAAATCGCCCCAGAATACGCAAGGCTTTCCCTCGCGTCTGAGCAAAATGAAAGCGTAGAACAAGCTCTTGAGTCCTTGATCCATGGGCGTGAAGCTGCTCTGGTTCGTCTGCGTATCATGGTTCGTAACAAACGTGAAAGCCTGATATGGTCGTATTGACACCAGTGAAGCTTTGTCAGGATCACCAGGTCCAGACAAAAGTGTTCTCAGATCAGCGTTCTTGCTACCTTTGCGAACATCTTCACTGATTCGACTGAAGCTGTAGAGAAGTGGTGCGTCGAATGCCCAAGCTTGGGGGTGACCGCACCCAGCAGGCGTAACGAAATCCAGCCATCGAAGGATTCTGCTCACTTCACCAGATAAGACTTCGCCAAGAATGAAAGCATCTTTTCCATGCTTCCTCTGGCTTGCCTGGTGTACGTTGCCAATCCACTGGCGAGTGAAGCTCCATGAGAAATGCTGTGCTGCATCTAGACGGAAACCATTGATGCCGGTCTCCTCGATCATCCACTTGCCCCATTGTAGCACGTCTTGTCTGACCTCCGGGTGAGCATAGTAGACGTTCGAGAAGAGAAGGTAGTCATAATTGCCAAACATCTTGTCAACATCCTCCATCCAGCCTTTTCCTGGTCGAGTTGGAGGAGCGTACTGTGCCTTGATGAGGGTCTTTGCATCACTTGCGAGTCTCTGCAGTCGATTGAATCCATTCATGGGCCTGTTGGGCATCGGCATCTGGTTCTCGTTGGGCTTCGGATAGGTTGCTGGATCATCTATTAATTTGTAAATCGCGTTCTTCTGTGCTCTTTGATCCCAGTCTGTGCCGCTGAAGTGCTCTGCCCGCCATTTCAAAGGACTGTACTTCATGCCTTCTCTTTCTCGACCAGGGAAGTCATATTTCAGCCAAGCCTCGATCTTCTTCGGAGCACAGATCTCTATCCTGCGATCTTGATGGTCGACTTCAACCGCCCACGTCTCATCTGTAGCGTCTCCTGCAGTCTTATGATTCAGAACTGCGTCCCATATCAGTTCCACACCTCGACCTCCACAATGTTTGGCCGTTTCAACCAAATCGCGCAGCTCTTCTCGGCTGCCCCATTTCGTGCTCCTCGTCCACTTTTGATCGAACTCTCCAAGATCCCAGAGGTCATAGCAGTCGTAGCCATTCCCTTGCGGATTGTTGGCTTTGCAGCCTGGTGGAAGCCAGAGAGAGGTCACCCCTAACTCTGCTAGTGATGGCAAGATACGCGCAAGTCTTCCCCAGTGCGATGTGCTACTATGCGTTTCGTGCGGCTTAGGCGGCTCGGATCTCGTGTGCCATTCGAAGGCCTGGAAGAAGAGCTCGTTTTCGGGGGTCTGATGTTCATGCTGTGAATCGTTCGTGGGCGCCGCGTCGAAAATCGCCGGACGATCTGGAATCGGTGGTGGCGTCTGCTGTGCGCTCTGCTGTGCCTGCTGGTTGTCTGTCGTCGAAAGTCCTTCGAGCTCGTCTTGCAGCTTGTTTATGCTGCGTTTCAGCCACGACATGCTGTGCTTGTGAAAGTAGAAAGAGTGAAATCAATTTGGACCTACGACAACAGCGATGCTCAGCTCAATATATGGAGCCATAGCATGTCTACTCCCGAAAAGTCACCGTCGTTTGGAGCATCTACTCAAGACCAGACCCACTCGCGGAGGTGGTGATCAGAGGTGACAAGCTCGCAACCGCTTCAGCTTGTTGATCTTTGGCGTGTCAGGTACGAGGCATGCTTGTTCCTGCATATCGCCAGAAGACAACGAGTCTTTGCGCTGACGAATGTCGCGATCGGACAAAGGTGGGTTAAGAAGTGGTGGAAAAGAAGTTCGTCCCTCTCATCAAACAAATCCTCGGCTCATGAAAAAGCTTACCCATGGATTACCACTCAGTAGACCAAAATCGGAAATATCATTGCAAGACGCCGTCCCTATGCTGTCTACTACTGTACACAAGGTCGGTACGAGAAAGCTGTGATGCACCGCCCTCTCTATCATCTATGCCAGCCATTAGGTATCTTTGTGAGGACGCAGCTCGAAGCATTCCGATGCTCTCTCTTCAAGCACAGGAAATGCCATGAACTGCCTCAACTTGTCCTACTAGCCTGCCTTGTCTCATCTTGAACCAACACTAGCACATGCGCCTGTCTCTGTAGGCTGCGAATCGTTTACTTGGCAGCAATCTCGACACCTCCAACGGCACCGATAGCCTTCTTGATGTCACCGTAGATGGCGAATTGACCTAGCAAAGAATGTCAGCAAAATTCCCACGCGCTCAGTTGTTCACGTTCTCCACTTACCGGCAGTCAAAGTTCCAACCATGAAAAGACGAGCACCAATACCGCTGTATGAGCCACGGAGACCGAGCTCCTTGGCAATCTTGATCAGACGGCTGGTGGTGCCCTCACCTGGAAGACCCTTGGTCTTGTTGATCTTTGAAAGCATAGTGTCGGCTGGCTGAGAGACGATGGCGGCAGCAAAACCGGCGATCAAACCAGATCCGAGGTTGATGACGGTCTGCATACCAGCGCTGGTGTTGCTCTTGTCGAAGAACTTCTTGTAGGCAAGCTCGGAAACCTTCTCGTACACGACGAACTTGGCCATGGTGTATGGAACCCTGCACATAGATTAAATTATGCTCGTATTAATCCCAAGAATGCAATCTTAGACCTACTGCTTGAACAGAATTGGACCGAATCCGGAGTAGAAAGCACCAAGACCTTCTTGGCTTGCGATCTTGCTCATACCGCTGACGAGACCGTTGGCGAAAGTTGGCTCGGACACCAATCGGATACGGGTAGCCTCGAGAGGGCAGAGGGCAATGTCGGCGAAGAACTCGGCGCAGGCAGATGATGCGAGGTAGACAGCAGTGCGGTTGTTGGAGGCAGTCTCGTAGCCGAGCATGTTGATGGATTGCTGCTTGAAGAACTCATATCCACCGAATTTGAAGGCATCCTGGAGGAAGTAACCAGCAAAGGTTGGGCCAGCACCAGTCAAGAGAGCGCCAGCGCCCTCCTTTGCGATGACCTGACGGAAACCGCCAATCATACCACGGTTGTAGGTAGCTGGGTCGAGCTGGATACGGGTCTTGACGCTGTTCAATGGCATTCGTTAGTAATGTTTCTCAAGTTTTCTCAAAACCCCCGCCCCATAATTCGCGTCCAATTCCTTCTCTTCACTAGCAATGCAAGAGCGCCATACTATACGATCGCGCCAGAAATTGCCGTTGATCGTGTACTATTGTACTAAGGCTTGACTTACACATCGACAGGTGTGAGACCGCCGTGGGTGACGGAACAGCAGACAGCGCCGGCGAATGCGAATCGCGAGTAGAGAGCAACGCCGGACAGCTTCTTGGGCTCGACAGCGGCCTCAGCATTTTGCTTGAGGGAGTCGAGCTTGAGGCTGCCCGTCGATTGTGGTGGTTGTGTCGCTGTGCCGCTCATTGTGCCGGTAGTGTGTTGTGAAAGAGATTCGTGAAGTCGATAAGCGTGTCCGGTAGGGACGGTAATGCGCGGTTCGACTAAGATGGAGTGGAGTGATGGAGCGACTGTGCGCGCAAATGTTTAGTGGTTGGCGATACGACAAAGGTCGAATTGATGGATGGAGAAGGAGGTCTTCAACTTTTTCCAATCGCCAGAACTCGGAAGGAACTCTACAGCTCTTTCCGCTTGTTGGGACGCCCAGCCAATCGACAGCTTCGGCTGTACCCACGTTCTGACGCAATTAGAAGCAGCCTCAATGCATGCATTTCACTTCATCTTGTTTACATGTATTCGAAGCCTCTTTTTCATCTCTTCAGACAATCGTGGCACAAGATCAATCAGACATCGTCGACTTGCTTGCACAGGCGCTGCGATGACAGTCACGTCGATGCGACAGTTTCTCAGGCCTCTGTGATGCTTCTCTTCCAGGCGACTATTTCTGGTCGGAGAACAGCGGCAGAGGTCAGTTCGCAGGCTTGTGCAGACGAATAATGATGCTACTGTGAGATTCGAGAGAGCTTCCAATGCCTCACGAGATCAGAAAGCTGCTCCTTATGGGATATTTTGACGGCCACCATACGCACTCTCGACTGAGCCCTTCGCTGCCAGGGTTACCTCATTGAGATCCGTTCTTTGTCTACTTGAGCTGGCCCTTGATTCGTGTCGATGGCTATATTGGCAGATAAGCGCAGACTTCAGTTCCACCAAGGCTGTCGAGGTCATCGCCAATCGCGCAACAGCATCAAGATCGAAGGCCATGTGGCCAAAGCATACATCTGACAACAACGTCGGTCACCACAGTCCTTGCCGATGGCGCTCTGCACTCAGATCTATTCAAGCGGGAAGAGTCTTCAAAGTCATGCCATCAAGCCAGCTTTTATTATACTCTCATGAGATGAGAAGAACTTGTTTGACGGCATGAGTGAGCGGCACATGCATCAGCTCGAGGAGATCTTAATACCCCAAGAAGGACCTTTGTAAATCTTGGAAGAGGAATGCTACCGGCAGCGTTTAAGTTCAAGTGTCGCTAATGTGACGTGTAACATTCGCTGCGACACGAAGAACCTTTCACTCTGGATGGTGAACAGTCCGTAGTGCTGCTGGCTCGGGTTGTAGACCGCTCTGGCGTTTCATCGGGAATTTATGTAGGACCAAAATCATAGAATGGTATAGTCTCATTCTGCACCTCAGATTCGCTGTTACCTAGGATTGATGAAGAGGGTGTATCGGACAAGGTGATGATACGGTATAATCAGCGGGATGGTGGAACACGAAGGTCGTGTGGGATGGCAACCCGCAGCCTGACCTGGCGCTCGTGCATCCCGCGCGAACTGCGATTTTGCCCTCGTAAAGCATATCTGTCTTCATTATGCAAGATTGTACCTGAGCACGTGTAGTGAAGAAATATGTACTTTCTCGTCGAGATGCAGCACTGTGCTGCAATATTGGTGTCTCAGGTTGCCGAAATTCTCGCCGGATCGGCAAAAACACAACATCAAGTACGAAGTTACCTATACACTTTCAAAACATTGTCTATCGTATCCGCTATAGTCTATTTAGTCGTTTAGCACGCGCGCTACTACGCTGTCGCGCGTAATACCGCTAAAATTAAGTAAATAGCCTATAATTAGTAAAACGTCCTAATATATATTAGTATATATTACCTATCTTCTATTAGAGCTTAAATCGCTATAGTCTTATATAATATCTAGCTAATCCTCTAAGGCTATCCTATAGTAGATCTTTTAGTAGTTCTCTAAGTCTATTAAGACTTATATCGATATATTATATATATAGAAAGATAAGTATAAAAATCTATCTAGAAGTATTAGTAATATTACTACTTCTACTAAATAAATCTATCTTATAATTTCTAAAATAAGAACGAAACTAGAAGCTACTTCTATAGGCCTCTAAATATAGTTCTATACTACTACTATCTCTATCTACCTTCTTCTTTCTATTCTATTACTAATCTCTATCTAAGTCTAAAATAGAATAGGAGTAGCTTAAATTAACTATTAGAAGCTATATAAGATTAAGATTAAAATAGAGGAACTCTAGGAAGTTATAGTACTATATAAATAGTTAACTCTAGAACTTAGTATAGTCGATACTATTAATAATATACTATCTTAATTAGAAAAGATTATAAATAGTATACTAACTATTACGCTAGGTAAGTATAAATAGATTAATAGTATAAAAATCCTTAGAAGTAGAGATATAGTCCTTATAGTAATAAGTAGCTTAGTTACTAAGTACCTTATAAAGCTTATAGTAGAATAGTAAAGCTATTTAGATAAGAAGGCGACTATAATCTAGCTAGAATATAGAGTTATAATATAAGTAGTTAGAATAGCTAACTAGATACTAAAGGGATCTAAATAAGAGATTAGATTAGATATAAAGAAATAATAACTTAGAATTAGTAACTTTAATATTATAAGTACTAATATTACTTAGATTAGCTAGCTTATAGTTCTATAGAAGTAAAAAACTATAGAATCGCTAGTTATTAAGTTCTCTACTATAGAAGGAGTAAACGCTATACTAGTAGCTAGTAGACTCGTCTAGAAAGGATATAGCTATAGAGTAATTAAATATATATACGAGTACTAGGTTACGTAATACTAGGTTTATAAATTATATAGTTATATTATATACTACTACTATAAGCTATTCGCCTATAGATAGTATAGTAAGAAGGCTATAGAATAAGATCTAAGAATACCGCTATACTCTAAGTAAGAGTATATAGTAGTATAACTAGAGGGAAAGCGGAAATATATCTTATACTATAGTCTTTATAGTACGTAGTCCTCTAAATATAAGTAGTATAAAGTAGAAATATAACGTATTACTTAAGTAAAAGAAAAGGTAAAGAGTAACCTATTCTATTTAGAAATAGTAAAGAATATTATTCTAGAACTATTAGCTATTAATAATTAAACCTCTACTATTATAGCTAAGAAGTAGAAGAAGACTCCTACTTCCTATAAAGCTACTAATATATATCCTTCTACTAAAGTAAAGGAAGGTAATAATAAAGTAGCTAATAATTAGTTAAAGGAGGCTCCTAATAGAGGGCCTACTCTAAATCCTAAGACTTACTAGTTACTATAGATCGTTATACTATATATAGAGTATACGAACGTATAAGCGTAACTTCTAAATATAACTATAAATACTACTAAGAATAAAACTATACTACTATTAGAAGTATCTACTATAGAGGTATTAAGAGCTACTCCTAGAGCGTCTACTATAGAAGACTAAGAGTAGAGTAATAGATTTATAGTAGTAGAATACTATAAGAAGAGAGGCCTAGGTTCGTTACTAAGAAGTTCTTATAAGAAGTTAACTAAGAAAGAGCTATCTACTATAACTAGAGGCCCTCTAGCTAAAAGAAGTACTAATATAAGAAAGATACTATAGATAGTATTATAGTAGATTAACTTTAAATTAGGTAGAGTAGTTAGACTATAGTCTAAGCTAAAGGTAAGATACTAGACTACTATAGATATAGATAAAAAAAACGCCTTTCCTAAGAATATAGTAGAAGATAAGCTTATATAGTTTTAGCTAAGTAACGACTAGGATATCGATATAGAGATAGATAGAGATAGCTCCGAGTCTAATATCTCTAATAACTTAAAAAGTAGAAGTAGTCGACGAAAGCTAGGTAAATATATAGTAATATATAATCTAGATAAGAAGCTAAGAGTCTCGTAGCGTAAATATATATAAAGCCTACTAGATACTTATATCTAAAATAAGTAATAACCTAGACTACCTACGAATTATATAGTATAATATATAGCGATTATATAGAGTTATAGTAGAGTTCCTTTATAACCTAGAAGTACTATAGTATAACGTAATAGTATTCTAGAAACTATAGCTTAACCTACTTAGTAGCTAGATCTATAATCCTTTAAAGGATAGATACTATACTATCCTACTAGAGATAGAGAAACCGAAGATTTCCTAGCTTATCTTATACTAAATCCTAAAGGAGAAGTTAGAGCTCTAGGACTATAGAAGATATAACTCTTCGCTTACTATTATATTAGACTAAGGCCGCCTAGTTACTATCTATAACGTTTATAACCTACTACTAAAGCTACTATATAATAACCTCTTCTAAGAGCTCCTATAGAAGAGTATACTATCTATACTAATAAAG